>VWYP01011021.1:58476-129789 GCA_013400435.1 Pycnonotus jocosus
CAAACACCCCAGGCAGTGCTACAGGCCAGGAGAAGTGTGGCTGTAAAGCTGCCCAGCAGAAAAGGACCTGAGGATGGTGGTAGACAGCAGCTGACCATGAAGTAATGTGTGACCAGGTGGCCAAGAAGACCAATGGCATCCTATCAGCAAGAGTGTGGTCAGCAGGGCCACAGAAGTGATTGTCCCCCTGTACTGGGCACTGGTGAGGCCAAACCTTGAGTGCTGTGTTCAGTGCTGGGTCTCTCACTGCAAGAAAGACACTGAGGTGCTGGAGCATGTCCAGAGAAGGGAAACAGAGCTAGTGGAAGCTCTGGAGCACAAATCTGATGAGGAGTAGCTAAAGGAGCTGGAGGTGTTTAGCCTGGAAAAAAGCCTCAGGAGAGATGTTATCGCTCTCTCCAAGTGCCTGAAAGAACGCTGTAGCAAGGTGGGATCTGACTCTTCTCTCTAGTAACAAGCAAAAAGACAAGATGAAACTGCCTCAATTTGGACTGGGGGACGTTTAGATTGAAAATTAAGAGTTTCTCACCAAGAAGACGATCTAAGCACTGAAAGGAGCTGTCCAGGGGAGTGGTGGAGTCATCAGCCACAGAGGTATTTAAGTGGTGTGTAAATGTGGCACCTAGTGACATGGGTTAGTGGTGAACTTGTCAGTGTCAGGCCAGCAGTTGCACTGGATGATCTTAAAGGTTTTTCCCAATACAAAAAAGACAATGGGAAGGCTTCTTATAGTAAAATTGACAGTAATCTCATCCATCTAGAAGGACTTAAAGCATTTCTAGGGTATTTGACTATCAGATAAACTAACCTGTATAGTCTTTTTCTTTTTTTTCCCCTCTCCAATGCACTAATATTATAAAGAAGCACCTACTGCAGCAATTATCCATATCGATTATGCTGCTTGAGTCTGATGTTCTGCTGCATTTTATAAGCACAAAGTATGAACAGTCTTGAAAAAATCCCTGCCTTGAGGTTAAAATTGTTTCAGAAGTCCATTCAGATATTAGTTGGCTCACATCTACTTTAATATACATAGTTCTATCACTTTTTAAATTTTTTCTGAAATTTAATACTCTTTACATAGAGATCATCAGGGACCTCTGTCTAGGGACAAGATACTAAAACCAGATAGATATTCTTACATAGGAACCTGACTTCATATCGATTAAAAAGTAAGCTTAGCAACTGCTTTCAAGTTAAGCAGCTGAATAGTTTTATAAGTCTTGTCCTGTATCCTTTGCAACTAAAAACATCTGCAGTTGAAAAAGACTATGAGGTGAAGCCCAAGGTCAAAGAGCAGGTCAGTAGCAGACAGAAATGAAGTGAGGTCTTGAATTTCCAACCTTTGGACCATCCCCTGCTGAAATAGTGAATGTTCTCAATACTTCAGCACATGTCAAATCCATTCTGAATCTTTCTGTATTTTTGGTATAAAGAATGTAGAATGCATTGAAATTCAGTAATTGATCACATAGTGTAGGGACGGAGGTGGAGACTATTTTTGTATTCTTAAATTGTAAACTTTTACTTTATAGCCACTTGCATCTCCCATTATAATAAATAGGAGGATTCAGTGTATATCACTATTTTTTTGTCATGCATTTCTCATTTTATTTGTTTCGATACTTACCCAGCCTCTTTGCATTAAACACGTGTAATTTTTGTAACTTCAAACTGACTCTATTTTTGCTATACCTTTCTCAGTGATCAGAACTGAACACATTATTCAAGTGATGTATCATTGATCTACATAGCACAATATATTTGTTATAATGCTCACACTACAGCATCATTAGATGCATTTTCAGTACAGTTTTCCACCCCATCCCTCAACATTGCTAAACATTTTGTTTGCCTTTATGTTTAGTGTTGCACACTAAAACAGATTTTCACTGAGCTGTCTTCAGTGACATCCAGGTGTATTTCCTCTAGGTTATAGTTAATTTAGAGCCCAGCAATGTGTATGAGTAGTTCAAATTGTTTTTTTCCAGTGTGCACTACGTTTCATCTGTCAGCAATGACTCATTTGTCATTATGCTGCCTGTTAGCTCAGTGAGGTGCCTCAGAAGTCCCTCACAGTTTCTTCTAATTTCTACAAACCTAAGCTGAAGTGAGCTTCTTGCCTATCTTACTTTTTAAAATACTCATAACTGTATTCAATTTTCCTAAAAAAAAAAAATTTAATGGAGGACATATTCAGAAACTTTTAACTGTCAGGAAATATAATTTTTCCTTACCTGATTAATATTTTATAACAATTTTCCAAACTATTAGAAAAGCGTTGTTTTTAAGCATAAATGTTATTCTTGTTTCTTCAACAGACTTACATTTTTAGTTGGTTTTTTTTTGCTTTCAGATACATTGTGGATGTTTTATTGTAAAACACTCCTTGGTTAGTTTTACTCATATTGTTACTGGGAAGTACTTTTTAAAAATATTTTAACATTCATGTTGCCATTGATTTGACAAAGAGAATCAGTAGCAGAACTAGAGCAACAGAGCTAAATGCAATCTTCAGTCCATAATCTAAGTGGTCTGAATAAGGCTGTAGGTTTTGTTCCCTGACATATGAATGAGGAGAAAAAATACAAACTGCTGATGCCATATACCTTCTTCCACAGGTCTAAAGTCCTTATCCTCAGTGCCTCAGTATATGCAGTATTTTTGCTGGTGGATTAATGTAGTTAATACTCATCCATTTCTGCTGGCAGGAACTCCCAGGACAGTATGATGCATAAAGCTCTTATGCATAGCTCTGCAGAACACAGGGGCAAATAAATTTCTAGCTGTACAACAGTACCAAAGGTTTGCAAACCCCTCAGACGAGGGGATAGTCCAGTTTGGCAGGTTCCTCTCCCAAAATTTTTGTTCCCTTTTTAAAAAAGCAGAAATTAATATTTTGCCTCTAAACCCTTTATATGATCTTCATGCTGTCATTTTGATGTTTCTGTTTCAGGAACAAAAAGTAAACAGGTGAAACTCATAAGTAATATCTTGACACGTGTATTCTATTCATTATAACAATTAAATTTACAGAGATAGGGAATATGCTCCTGAGAATAAGCTTCCTGAAGTTTGACTTGGGCTGGAGCCAAAACATTTCAGGTCTAGTACTCAGGAGTATTATTTAGAAGATAAATTGCTTGATATCAGATTTTGGGAAAGGTAGAATTAGCATCAAGTCTTGTTGCACAGCAATTCATTGGAGGAAACATACTCCATATTACTTGCTCATATTCACAATAATAATTAAAAAACAAAACAAACCCCTGGCTAAGGGAATTTAGCTTTAATAAAATGCTTTGAAAATGCTGTTAGGGAGTATTCCATTGAAGGAAAAGTGATAAATACTTTCCCTTTATTTTTATGTTATAATATTTTGTGGCTTCAAAAAGATTTTGAGCACTATACAGTATTAAAAGACTTTCATGATTAAAGCTGATTAATTCTATGAACAGGGAACCCCATTATTGATCTTAACTTTTGAGTGACAAAAACAGCTCTTGAACCACTGTGCAGCAATTCCTCACAAAATACACTCTTGCAGAAAGGATTACATACAACTTAAACTGTTTTTATGAAGAAACAACAAGAGCAAGAAAACACAAACTGCTTATTTTCCTTTTGCTTACTTGGAGACTAAGCTTTTCCAGATGTTGAACTTATGCTTGTAGCACTACATGTGCAAAAATGTGCACACACACCATTCACATACACACATCTAACAGGAATTGACTCATAAGTGACAAAAATTCTTCCTCTTGTCTTGCAACTGCAATTTTCATCATGAGTATGTAAACGTTATTTTTATGCAACACTGTAAGCAACCATATCAGCTTGTGTTTGTTTGCAGATAAAAGAACACGGGTATTATTCCTTGAAACTACGCTACCACACACACACACACCTTTTCTTCAATATCAGGTTGAACTGTATGTATTGCATTATGTCACTTCATTCACATTTAGAGTACAACACAAGTTTTAAATTACTTTTAAAAACAAAACCAGATCAGTCTAAAATTAATGATAATAAGCCTGAAGTTGTACAGGAAACCACAGATGTCAGAGAGCAGTCAAAAAGGATGACGCTGAAGTTAAAAAAAAATGGTCTCAGGAACTAGTACTCAAATATATCAACTCCTCACTGCCTATTGCTGACTTGGACCTATCCTGAAGGGCATCTTTCTTGAGATACACCTCTTCGTGAACAAGGAGTGAAAACATAAGGCAATCTAAATTTATTAATGGGGAGAAAACAGCTGGTGGCACTGAAAGCCTCAGAGAAGAAGGTAGTACAAGTGCTTTTTTATTTTTTAAAATGTGTTTCAGCTTGCTACAAAGGGGAAAATGATAAAAAAAGCTTCTCAGCAGCACCACCTGTTTATTTTATTTTTGATTCCCACTTACCTGATTCTTGTGAGGCCACTTCAGCATGTTTTAAGAGAATTCTTAAAGCAGCTATTTTTTTCCTTTTTTTTTGTTGGTTGCTTTTTTGTTTGGTTGGTTGTTTTGTTGTTTGGTGTTTTTTTTTAATACTACTGCTGGACAGTGATACTGCATCAATAAGCATGTCTTGAGCCTCTACATTACAATGATGTGATTATGTTTTGGAAATGTGGTGAGTTTTATACCACCTTTAGGGTCCTGTTATAGAGACTCCATTACTACACACCTCTTGTTCCCCAGATGTAAGAAATCTAAACTGGTAACAGCCAGAATAAATAAATGAAGGAGCAAAAAAAGGATTAGATTATTTATATGGCTGTGTATTGTTAATACATATAGAGATAGCAATATTCTCTTTTATTAATTCCATTGTAAAGAGTTTCATAAATAAGTGAATTCCAGACAGTCCATTTATCTTTACAGGGTTTAGCATTGCTTCGTAAACCACATTATGTTGCAAGTTGTTTTTTTACTTCAATCATGATGGCAAAATTACTACAGTCACATTTTTTGGGGGGGGGCATGAGGGTGGGGAGAAGAATGGCAGAGGAATGCTCCATTAAGAGACATTCATTTTATAATAGAAATCCATTGATATCCTATTTCCTACCACAAAATTTTGGAAAAATGAATGCTTACCCAGCAGTTCATGCAGTTTCTTGATTTCCAAGCCAGTAAAGGCTATTAAAGTAATCTAGCTAATAGCACAATAGACTTCTTGGTGCAAGCATAAATGCCCATTATATCTTCAATTTGTCTTTGCTTTCAGTAATCCTCCAGTAAATCACACTCAAAAATAAATAAATAAAACTTCAAAATCCTGATATTTCATGAATCCCTATCAGTTAGCAATCAGGGATGGAGAATGCTTTTTCCTTCTGTTCTGATTTTTTTTTTTAAGCAAAGCATTGGGTTTTGTTTAGTTTTGCAACAGCTTTAAAATATCTTGTTTCAAGAACAAGATAAAGTCTCCTTACTTTAAATGTAGGCGCCAGCTAATATGTTTTTACCTTTGAAAATTCAAGTATTAGTAATAAAAAAGGGCTGTATTAGCCAATGATAAAGTCAAAGGAAAATGTGCTGCCACTTAAAAATGCCTAACTATTTGCCATATTTCTCCTCTTAAGTACCAACATAAACTTTATCAGCTACATTTAGGAACAGAACTCCTCTGTCTTCTCAGTGAGGAGTTATTCTGGCTGCAAACACACTGCACATGCTATTGAAAGTGTTTAATAATAAAAGACCATGCACTTTCATGTAATTCATAATTAGAAGATGACTACAACGGCATTATTTAAAATCAAGCCTTTGTTATCAGCACCAGTTTTAGACAGAAGCTGAGAATCATTTGTGAGCTGTGGCAGACCCAGACTGTTCAAAGCAATTGCTGTTCAGCATGAAAGCTGCAATGGAGGTCACAGAACAGGTCAGGAGGAAAGATAGTGTATCGATTTCACACCAGGAATAGAGGCGAAGCCAGGGCCCACTGTTGCTGCATGTGATGTATTTCACTTCAGTTTAAGGCACATTTCATTCCAATTCAAGAGGGGGTGGGGAGCAAAGGGTGAGCAGATTTCACACTGAATCATGATGAATTCTGGACTTGTGTATTCCAGTAAATATCTCCTTCCTGACATTAAGTATTTCTATAGCAGACTGAATACAATGGAAATTAGACTGCAATCAGATAGCACAAGAGGACTCCTGGGGGGAAAAAAAACCCAACAAAACAAAACAAAACCAAAACACAACCCCAAAGAAACCCTGCCACCAAAACCTATATAAGATTAGGTCTACTGCCTCCCAGATTAGTACATACAAATCTTGTCTCAAACCCAGAAAACTGTTACAGATGAAGTCCACTAAAGAAACTGTACTTAAAGACAACTTCATATGATATTCTAATATTTTATTAAAACACCGTTAAGTCACATAAACCTAAGCCAAAAGGCTTCAAAAACTAAAGGACAGAATGTCTGTTCACACAAACCTCCCAGCTACGCACACACAAAGGCACACGCACTGCAAAGAGAATAAAATCTGAAAAAATATTTTAAATGCATCAGTATAATAAACATACTAAAAAAAGTGGTGGATTATTGTATTTAATTTTCATTATATATGGTAATATAAATTGATATTCCAAATGACCTAGATCACTCCAGTAAAGGATAGTAGCAGCTATCCCTAACTGTTTTATAGAAGAGCATTGATGATTATTCATACTTCACAGCCTAGTAATAATGGCCAACTTCTGCTCCAACTCCTTTTTTAATAAATAAATAGAAAATAAAAATATCCGTTCTAATGAGGAAAGCATTAACTGCAACTAGAGGGTTATTTCTCAGGTTACTTGGATAACAGGTTAGCCTTGTTCAATTTTTTTCCAACACTGAGAAACTTAATTCCCATTACTTTTGCCCAGTATGCTGTAAAATTGCCAACTTCTAAACTGTTCAGTTCATGTACAGGGTAATGGTCAAATGCTAAGATTTTTATGGATAAAGTCCTCCCTCCTCTGATATTACTTTGCATAATTTGCTCTCTGAAAAACTGCTCCTCTTTTTAAAAGCTGACTCTGCTCTCTTGCTTGTGACAATATTTTACAACTTTTCTAGATCTTTATATTGGCTCCATAACACCAGCAAAATAGCCAGACACTGACATATTTCAGAACAAAAAAGGACTATATTTGAGACTGCACAGAGATTTCCTATTAAATTATTTATATTAGTTCACTTCCACGTCATTATTTCTTTTCAACTGTTCTAAGGCATCAATGTCAACTTCTTGAACCCTCTCATGAAAGCTTTGCTGTCATCAGGGTCTATTTCAGCATCCTTAATTCTGCATAAGGAATCAGTTACCCAGCAAGTTTCCAATCACAAAGGGCCAGATGTTCCTCTCTGCTACATGCTGGAGCTGGCCAGACGGGCCCCTCACTAAGACTGAGGAGGGCAAAAGGTGGCTGTGCAGAGAGAGAGAGACAGAGACAGAGACAGAGTGTGTGTGCTACTGGCCTGCCACAAAACAGCTGAGGCTGCAGTGCACAGAAAGAGAATAAAATTCCAACAGTGGAAAATGTTACCCAACGGAAGTGATGGTAGCAATCAGTGACTCCACGATCCACAAGGAAACAGCATTAACTTGCACTGTGAAATTCCACAAGAGTTACCACTTATAAATCGTTTGTCAACTTTGATGAGGCTGTGCTGTAGAAATGTATAGCAATCTCAATGCTGTGCTATATAAATGTATAGAAATGTTCCACAGGCTTGAGTGAGGCTTCAGTGGATTAACACTTGCTAGCTACAGACAAAGTCAAAACCCACTAATGCTGTTTGATCTACAGACTCCTGCTGACACCAGGCATCAGGAGATTCTTCCTCCTCTGATTTTGGTGTATGGTTAAACTGCCTGTGATGGCTCCTCTCAGGAACATCCAAAAGCATTGTGGTGCTGATGATTGTTTCCTAAAGACCACGAAGAGTGGATTAGCTGCAGACACAGTTTCATGAGCCAAGGCCAAGAGGACAGACATCTCTCTTCCTGGTGCTGATATCCAGAACTCTCTCTTCCCATTAAGAAGGGACAATACTAGCATTAACATATCTTTATCTCACACTTGTTACTCAACTTCCAGATAGTACTAGCAAAAAATATAGTAATTTTTCCATTTACAGCTGAACAGACAATTGCTATTTTTTAATGGATAAGGACCTTAGCAAGAGAATAAACCATTAAGACCACTGTAGATGAAGCTACTCTAATAAGCAGTTTGAAAACGGCTTGCAAGCCACTCATATGGAACAGAACATAAATCCCAAGTAGTTACCCAAAACACTCTAATTCAAAATAGTCCACAGTGATTGCCAGGTAAAATTCCAACTCCAAGCCTAATCTGAAAGTCAGTGCTATCAGTGGCATAAGCCCCCCCTGTTTTACACACCCTCACACTCCCCCTGAACGTTAACACAGCAATTTTGCTTATCTGGGACACATCAGCTTACACACAGGGAAAAGTGTACAGCTGTAGGCCTTGCTTTCATTATAGTTCAAGTTTAGCCCAAGGCTTGCACATGCCACTGAAAGGTTTGTGCCATGCATTGCTGCTGATATTCCTTGTTCAAGAAAGAATACATCAGCTGATGCAGCTCTGCAGTGGGGGTTCCTCAGAACACAGTACCAACAGCTGTACCAGCTACACCCACACGCTCCTTGGCTGGAGAAGCGTGGCAGGAGCACCAGCTGCACCATCAGCTGGAATGGTTATTGTGGCTGTGGGCTGGGGAAGCTCTTGAATTCCTCCAAATTTCTAGATCCCAAATTTTTCAGTACTGGCACAATATTCTATCATTCCCACAGTCTTCCATTACCTCATTAACTGAAGTAACCCATGCTGTCAAAAAAAGTTCGCTAAAAATTCAAAGAGATGTGAAATCTGAGTATTTTCTTTTTCCTCTTCAAGAGTGTGAGGAATGGGAATGAGAAAGAAGAGAGGAAAGCAAAGGGGCTTGGGTTAAGTTCAATTAGCAGTAGAGCATACTCTGGAAAGGTGTGTGCATAAAATACAGGCCTCAGGGAATAACAGTGGTAAACAGACAAATTAAACTTCAAGAGTCTTTCTAACCTCTCATATATATAATTTTTTTTTAATATTTACTGAGTGTAACAAAATCAGCCTTAGACACTTGCAATGAACATGATAAATGGTGACATTGCATATGTGTTAATTAATACTAACCTCTCTCTGGATAATGGAGAAAAAAGTGATGCAAAAAGAAATCCATACAAACCCCATTAAAAAAACCTGAAGTATTTACAGACACAATATACACGCTTTTAAGCAAAGTGAGCCTGGCAGGTGGGCGTGTTCCAAGTAAACCGCACCACCATTTACTTTCTATATGGAAACAACAACCTGAAAAAAATGATACTCAATGAAGTGCAAAGCATTAAATTGCATCTTCTACTTGTTAGATGCTTTTACCAAAACATTCAGCCACTTCAGCAACAATCTCATCCAAACTACAATATTTGGAGTAAATGGTGTGAACAGAAACTTTCAGTTCTCCACTAGGCATTTTCACAGATTGACCTAAAACACAGTGAGCTTCTGCACAGTCGACTTAATCCCTAGCCAAGAAGTAAATGTGCTAGAAGCATCCTTTACAACACTGTATATTAATCCACACCATTTTTGCTTGTGTTTTGTGTGGTGTTTTGTTTTTTAAAACAAGGATACCAACACCCAACATATCTCAGTTATACAAAAAGATGCCACCCAGTTCTTTTGAGAATTAAAGAATTCCCCTCAATAAACAAGTAATTTTTGGAAAAGTCCACAAATCATTTTTTTCTACTAACCATTTGCCCAAGCAAGAAAATCTCCAAAGATGACACTTTGAAACAAGTGTTACTCATTCAAAAGAATGGCAAAAATCAGTTTTGGTTCATTTATTTAATTACCTTTTTCAGCTTTACTGAGGTCTCAGTTTTTTCCAATATGTAACCGTAAGATCTAAGCCACCTTAGATTCACATGTAAGAAATTCAAGCCATGAAAAGAACTCTGCAGCCTGACAGTTTGAACTCTCTGTGGAGGATTACTTAAGGACTACATGTAATTAACCATAATTGCATATTATCATTCTCAGTTTAAAAAGGGAAAAGAACCAATATGGGTTCTTTCTGGCCTCTGATAATATTTTGTCCCCTGTATCTTAATAACAATTTATTTGCACTAAAAAACACTATAGTAATACACTTCTGAGATTTCCACAAAGTACAAGTAGCAAGACTTGGTTCAGAACCAGTATCAGAGAAACTGATCACAATGTTACAATTGCTATCTGCTTGCTTAAGGATGACTAAAAATTAACTAGTAATCTGTTAGAGCAAAACACTCATGGACTATGTTTCGGTAAAAGGACTGCATGATAATGAATACTTTTAGTATTGTCATTTACTGGAAGCATAGAGAATACTATTAGTCCTTCCAATTCTGAAGGAATGAACACTTTACTAATGTATAATTCAAGGATGAGAAGGTTGAGAACAATGGTTTTGAACAGATATTTTAGGTTTTCTAGTCTAGAAGACATTTCAAAACAAAACGGTTTTTGTGATCCCCTGGCAGAAAGGAGGAAAAAGAAGCAAAGAAAAATCTGAAAGGCAAGCAATGTACTTTTTATGTAATATTAAAGAAAACAATGCTGTTTAAAAGAAAAAAGCAGCATGTCTTTCACATTTTATGTCCTAAGTAGGTTTAAGTACTGCCTATTACTTGTCAAGAATTCAATAGCAAATAGAAACTTTCCAGGTTGACATGCTGGGGCAGACGAAGGTCATTCTTTAAAGCATTTTCTCCCCTGAGAGGAAAACCTGGAAGGATGCTGTTTGAGCAATTTATACCAGGCACAGCAAGTCATTAGATGTCTGTGCTGCAAGTCTGCCATAATCCCAATTCCACAGCCATATGTGGTTACTATGGTGGGAACCAGCTCCAAAAGCCAGTAAGTCAAAGGAGCTCAGAGATGTGTATTTTCCTCTCAATGTGCTGAGCAGATATAGGCACTGTAAATCTTGCCCAGAACAGCAAAGCAGCAGAAAAGGTGCATTGCAGAGATGAACAGCACACATTTTTCAAGAAAGTAAATTTTCAATTTTGGAGGAGGAGACATGATTGTGGAGGGGGGCAAAAAACCACAATTTGCAGGTAGGAAAACATTCTTTCTGGTTAGTGTTTTGATGAGAATTTTTCTCCTGATAAAATTTGACTTCAAAACAAAAACTAAACAGTAAGGAATCCCAAAGCATCTATGAGTAACTACTATGTCAAGAGACTTCTATTTTAAATAGCCAAAACAATACAATTCCAGACCCATACTTTGTAAAGTCTTAAGCTCAGCATTTTTGGAAAACCCAGCCATCCAGGAGGAATACAGGAGTGTGCAAGTAACTCCTTTTTCCCAGAAAAGGTTACAAAATGATGCAAAGATGTCTAGCTTTCAGTTATAGCAAGCAATACATGAATCAGATTTGCTCATACAGAACATGACCTTATTCCATTTATATGGGGAGAATTTCAAGTCTAATACAGACCTACAGGTCTAAAGAGGAACATAGATGAATCTATTAAGTACATACTGCTGATATGCCCACACCTTGTAGCACTACCTAATGTTTGATTTTCACTGTAGATTTGAAATCACACAAAACCCAAAGCATTTTACCCAACGAGAATGGAGTATGGATTATCCTCCCCTCCTTCTCTCCAGGCTCTTACAATCCAAGTTGACACACGCTCCTCCATTTGCTATCCCAAGGACAGCCCTGTCTTGGATACCTCATCCAAGGCAGAGATTTCTCTTCTTTACTGGCCCGTTCAGAGTCCTTCCTATGCCTTTAAGGCATACAAAAGGAGAGTTAACCCTCAAGTTTTTGACTAATTTTAATCCTCCCCGCACTTGTGGAATGGTTTTGTGTTTGTAGGTTCAGTGCATCTGAAAAAGAAAAAACTCAGGAACAGAATTGTATGCACATACACTATTATTTTTAACTCTCAAACTTCATTACAGAATCTCTACATTTATATACGGGCACAATATAAGTGACTTATTTTATGGCATCCTCAAAATACTTTCTTGTAGCATCTGAATTTGTCCCTTTAGCTTAGGGAGCTATGTGAACAAATTTAATATACTCTAAGGACATCCTGCATTTCTTTTAAGTTTGTATATCCCAATTCTCTCATATATCTAACATTGGGAAATTGATCAAGTCAAAATTCTATGGGGAAAAAAAATCACTTTAAAAGAGGAAATTTAGCCACCAAATTCACTAAAACAAGAAAAAGTAGGAAAACCAAGCAAAACCACCATCACTAGCTGCACACTATCCAATTAGCTTCTGCAATACTCTGTATTAGACAAGATATGCTACTGTATTTTAAAGGAGGGCAGAAGACACGCTCAATTTTGCTGTTTCTTAACCTTCTTGAGTATTATTTAGTCAAACAAAAAAGCATTTCTGTACTCTACATTTACTTATCTCTGCCATAAAATTACAAATAGAATACATATCATGCCTGGAAATCAGCTTCCATTTACATCAAACATCGGCTCTACATATAACTTTATATTCTTCTCTCAATAGGAAAGTATGAATGCTTTTGTCCATAAAAAGACTATCCAATTACCTCTCTAACATCAAAGGGTCTTAAACTATATATGCAACCAGTTCAAACCTTAGGACACATACAGAGGAGATAAAAGTATAAAAACAAGGGAGATTCTAACATATATATGAGCATTAAGGTACTGATACTAAATTTCTTGCAGAAAATTGCCTTTAAAAAGCCACTGCATTTCTATAGCTATATTCTTGTTCTCTATGCATGGACAAAGTCCCACTGAAGTCAAGATCAAAACACATATGCATTAAATAAGGACCCACAACAGTCATCATTTTGTTAAAACAGAAAATTTACACTGCATTCCTAGCAGCACATCATTCAGAAGTTCTTACTTCAAAAAAACCTGCAAGCCCACCAGCACATAATGAACTTATCACAACTTCCTCAAAGGTCAGAGTATATATTTCATTTTTCTCTTTTTTTCAAAGCACACCTATGACCGGAAACTAAGGTCTCTGGCATATTTATTATGAGATGTCTACACATGTAGAAGCAGTATGTATGCATATACATACATGCACCTTTAAAGCATTATTATAAGGCTTCCCTTCCAGTATTATTAGCAGCTGCTTGCATATATGCAACTTCTTGTCCAGAGTGACAGCTGTATTTTCGCCTGTTTTGACATTGAGTCTGATCTGGGTGAATAGCTCATATCCATTAAAGTGCTATTACAACACTGAATGACTGCCAAAATACTTCCTGATCAATTTTAAAAGCCAGCTAGCTGTCATCATGTAATCGCAACAGCAGAAAACAAATCTTTGGGGAATAAAACAAGATTTTAAAACATTTTTTAAAAGCAGGGTATTAAGTCTAAAACCTCCAAACTATTTAAATAAAAATCACAAGGAGCAGCAATATCTAGGTAAAAAATCTCTGGGCTTTGAAAACCCATATACTTGTTACTGACAAGCATTCTAACATAGTCTCTAAATCTACCATTTCAACAATCTCTGCAGTTTGAACCCCTGCCATTACATAACTTAATAAAGCAGCACTGAAAACAATCACCACAGAGTGTGATTGTGCTCACCATTAAATTTAGTTCTATAGAATTTAAGACTGAATTCAATCATCTTTGTGTCTTTGGATGAATGACAGAAAACCAATGTGCTGGTTCAACTCCTTACTTCTGAATAGCTTTACCATATGCATATTTTAAGTTTCAGTACAAACATTATTTCAGCCTTTTATTTATCAAGCACACTTTGCAAGGCTATATAACTCAGAGACAGTTAAGACCAGTTGAAGAGAAGGGCACAGCTGGCACAAATTTGGCACAGCTTTCAGAGATCCTGAGTAGTGGTGTATTTTTAACACAGCACATTAAAAAACATCAAAAACAGGTTGTAAGAACCTACACGTTCTATGTGAAAACTGTCTAGTAAGACAAGCACACAATGCCCACATGCACACATAACTACTCAACGCGTAGATATCTTTTTAATTTCTCCTTACTGCACTGTTTTCTCCCCAAGCCTGTACAGTCTGCCAGTTTGATGTGGTCAGTCTGTTTTGATTAGTGAAACACAAAATATTGCTTCGCCATAATATATATTTATGAAACGAGCTCAAAGAAGTAGACCCACCATCTTCTCCATGAATATCCACACTGGCTCAAAAATAGAACTGTGCACCTGCCATCAGAAACATACCATGAATTAGAAGTTCTTTGAAGAGTTTCTTCTGTAGCTCTACTCAAGCTGAAATATCAAACAACAAAAAAACCCCAACAAACAAAATAACCCCACTAAAGCTACACTAGGTAAGATTGTCAACATGCAGCTTTACACCAAAATAACTGAGTAATAAAGGGGTATGCTCTTTCAGTTCTAGTTCTCAGATAATTGAACTCTATGTTTATAAAGTTATAAAAGCTAATTAGAAAGATAATTGCATCACTGCCTGCCAAAAATAATGTTATTTGACACTTTATTGTATAATAATAATTAGGAAATTTTGAAAGTGTTATTCTAGCCAGGGTATTCACGACAAGAAACATCTCTCTATGTAAAATGAGAAACTAGAGGATTAGAGAGGGTTCTGCAAGCACAGGTACAATATATTTTATCAAAGAGTGACAATTCAGATGTGAAAATGCTGAAGGTGTTTGTAAGACTTTACTGGTTTTGGCAGCATGTCAAAAAATGCCAACTGCATATGAAGGAACATTGACAATGACTCCTGGATTCAAGGGACAACAAAGATGTTTTCAGAGAAGCTACAGTGATGACATACTAACAATTTAATAAAAGGAATCCCTCCGACTTTAGTTCGACCCCAACAAAATAGACAGAATCCAAGTAAATAATTTCAAACTCATTAAAATAAAAATATAAAGACAGGGACTTGTTCAGGTGTATACTTATATTCAACTTTTTTTTTTTTTTTGTATATTGTAAGCATTTTGTTTTAAAACAAATTTGTATCTAAGCCTTAGGTCAAGGAAGATGAGATCTAACATGAAGTCCTAACTAACATTATCCAAATGAATACAGCTGCATTTTCATTTGTGGCTTAGACATTTAAGTAGAGAGAATCCTAATTTCCAAGTAGATCCTCTTTTTTTTTTTTTTGAGAATAGTAGTAACCTAAAGCTAGTTAATAACATTTATATGACAAGTACAATTGACTAGAACATTTATGTTCATTTAGAAAAATCCAACATGTTATTGTATTACATGTTCTTAAAAGATCTATAACCAACTTACAAATTTTACAGCCTTTATAAGTCCATTTTTATTACTAAAATGTATTTTAAAGTTTGGCTTAGGAGGATAACATGTTGATTAACTGTTAATAATTCTGGTTAATAGCACTAGTGATAAGTAGCAGCTGCATTAATAACTACAGTGGGAAAGGACTACTGGGAATCTGCATGTTTGCAAAAGGATTCTGAACAGCTAATATGTACAGATTGCTACAAAATCCAGTGCATGAAAATATACATTGCCTTGTAACTTACCATCAATAATGCTGCCTATTAAAAACATAATCAGTACGCTATTTCCATGGTTTAAATGTTCTCAAGATCTTACTTTGTTTTTAATAAAATTCTTATAGTATCAAAATTATCATGGGTTTTCTGTCTCATATGGTTCTGTCCAATATGGTTGTACACTAGAAGGAAGCTATCAAAACCTGACTAAGAGGTTGAAGAAAACTGATCTTGCATCACATCAAGCAAAGCCACTTATCAGCCAAGATGGTCCTATTCAATCACAGAAGAGATGAAACTCAGCATAAACTGGCTAAGTCAACTAGTTAGCATTTATCCATTTACTATTTAGGAAAGAAGGCATGGAACACATCACAATGAACATCCCACTCCCAAACTGGCAGGTTCCCCAAAATAGACTGGCATGTTGCCACAATGTTTAATCTCAGCAGGAATATACAACAGGAGGAACACTACAAACAGGAATGAGGGACAACAGGAGTCTGCAACCCTGCTCTTCTGTGATATTTGCAGAGGAAGGAGATCATCATTTGAGACATCCAAGTCACATGAGAGTGACTCTAAAGAAAAGAAAAAAAAGACAAGGAACCTTCCCTCCACAAACACACATTCGCATTCCAGCAGACAGGAATGAAGGGTGATATTTGACTCATGATGCCAAGAACTGTCATAATAGTATTTGATACATGCATGAAGTTACTATTAAACTAATTTTAGAGGTATTATAAAGAGTATGAGCCTCACATATTTATTGCCATCTGCCAGAAGTGATTACAGTACTAAGGGTACAAAATAGTTATTGGAAAACCTATCTAAATGACCGGCTTAGCAATTCCATTGTTGGGAAAGCTGCATGATGTAACACCCATCCTGCTCACACAGGTATTGACTATGCACACATAACACTATATAATATAGCTAGCACAGTATTAATAATGACAGTAGAGACGACTTTGCTTTATTTACACTGTGCTGCAGGAGAAGTTGCTTATTACGTCAAAACCTCGAGCCAAAAGAACACAGCAGAGAAATACCTGCAATTCTGCAACAGTTTGGCTAACGGTCATTATAAATACCATGTCAAGCTTCATGCCAATTGTATTTTTTCTTTAATAAAATGAGCTTGTCACACTGTTCATGAGGCAGATAGCCAAGCCTCAGACTGTAAGTAAATACACCAACACTAAAACCTCCTCTAGATGTGCAACTGCTCTCTGCAACACAGAGATATTTCTTAGCCTTTAAGCAATGTGAATACGAACTACTAACTGAACAGAGTAACTGTCATATGATAATTTACCAGGCTGGGAGGAAAAAAAAAGTCAGTGGAGAGTCAGAGGACTGAGCATCCTACCAGGGATCTTTCACCCTTTGGCTTTCTAGTTTACAATCTGATTGTTCTGGAATGCTGACCTACTTAGCTTTATAAGATCTGTGCCTGGGGTCTTCATTATGGAGATGCACAGTACAAAGACATGGCCTTCCTTTCCTGCCTCAACATCCTTGTCTTTGACTCATAATCACATAGCACCTATCTTCTCAATATTACCTGCTTTCAGGGCAATTCTGTCCTCCCAGTTTGGAACAAAGGCCCACCTTTGCCGCAGTGCTCTTCCCTTAGTTATTTTCCTCCTGATTCAATCAACTCACAGGGCATTGCTTCAGCTAAAGGTGAGACTGGGAAGACAGAGACACAGTACAGCTGATGGAGCACCCAGCCGCTGTCACAAATTGGTATCAGGAATCACAATAGCATCACACAGTTTTTGGTTTTTTGGAATAACGTATTTTAAAATTAAGCTTTTATGGAAGTAGTAGTGACTACTCTCATCCCTGTTATTACACATGAAAAAGTCTCCACCCATCACTGTTTCACTAACAAGGACCATGTAAAAGTCTGACAGACAATGCATTTCCATTCACGGGTATCATTCACAGGAAACTTGGCTTCTATTTTCTTGGGATGTTTTCTACAGTATATAAGAGAAACAAAAGTTGGATAGCAAGTTCAAATTTAATGACTTCAAGTCTGGTTTTGTACTTCTGTACAGAACTTGGCATACTTTTTCCCATTCTCCCAGTTCTTTTTTCAGCAAGAGAGATATTTGCCATGACACCAAAATGAACCACTATCATTCTATGTATGAATCCTCTCACTAAAAATGCCTTAATTCACCTGTCACTCCAAATGCATATAACTGATCAGGTCTCATAGAGCATCATTCTGACATATTAAGAAAGAGGATATGATTGTAAATAGCTGGTAATGCTAAGCTCCTCAGCAA
Organism: Pycnonotus jocosus; assembly: GCA_013400435.1. Taxonomy (NCBI): domain Eukaryota; kingdom Metazoa; phylum Chordata; class Aves; order Passeriformes; family Pycnonotidae; genus Pycnonotus; species Pycnonotus jocosus. Next base: position 76,371 of record VWYP01011021.1, read on the forward strand.
CAGAAGGCAGAAAAACATGTTCACTAGCAACCTGAAAAAGTACAGCTACCTATTTCAGCTAATCAGCTAAAACACTTTATGTAAGGAGATCTCCTAGCACTTCCTATTGAAAGAAAGAAATTCCATTCCAGTTATGTCAGAAGCCATCTTTGAATTAAATAGTAACACTAATATCGTGACTCAGCTATCCCAAATTTATTTTGATGCCCTAACATTTACATCTGAAGTGACCACCACAAGCAGATCTAGTTCCAAATCCTCCAAACTGCTTCCTGTCAATGATGCTCCATAGCTTTGATAGTGTCCAGACCAGAGCAGGTCTGGGGGCTACATTCGAGGCTGGCAGCCCAGCATCCCAGAGGTCCCTGGCACTGTCAGTCCTATGGACTTCTGCTCAAACCTGACACAGAATAGACAGAAAGAAATGTAGAAAAAACAAAATGAGTTGGTGTTAGAATGTGCATAGTTCCATGACTTGATGTCTGTAGCTGAAAATATAATAATTCTTAATTAAGCTGCCTTTTGTTAAAATTGACAACCAAGACTCAGATTTGTACCCAAAATTTTCTATATTGGACAGCTGTGAGGTACTGCTATGTAAGCTACTAATCACTTGATATACTGCTATGTGGCTTATCTCATAAATATTGTTAGATACTGTTATTTGGGTGTTACCTTTCAACAGTACTGTAATTATGGGGGCACCCCCAAGTGTGGGCTTGACATTTACCAAGAGTATTTATTCATTCATAGGTTGTTATGAATGTAAACCTATGAGAAAGGGGGATTATGACTCACTTTGCAAGTTTCAGCACTGGTACCTCATCTATTCCATATATGTCTTGCCTATTAAGCTATATATAACAAATACACTTGGAATTTGGAAGGGATGCCAATCCCTGCCATTCAGAGGGTCCTTGACAGGCTTGAGAGTAGGCCAATACAAATCTCATCAAGTCCAGCAAAGCAAAGTTCAAAGTCCTACACCTGGGTCATGGCAACCCCAGGCATCTCTAAAGGCTGAGAAGAGAAGTGAGTGAGAGCAGCCTTACAAAGTACAGGGGCTGCGGTTGACAAAAAAATTCAGAATGATCTGGCGGTGTGGACTTGCAGCCCAGAAAGCCAAGCCCATCCTGGGCTGCATCCAAAGCAGCATGGCCAGCAGGGAGAGGGAGGGCACTCTGCCCCTCTGCTCTGGTGAGACTCCACCAGGCTCAGTTCTAGGGCCACAGCCCTAAGGACACAGTACTGCTGAAGCAAGTCCACAGGAGAGCCATGAAGCTGGTAAGAAGACTGGAGCACCTGTCCTATGGAGACAGGCCCAGAAAGTTGGGGCTAAGACTGAAGAAGAAAAGGTTGCATGGACACTTCATAGCAACCTTCCGGCATCTGAAAGGGACTTACAGGCAAGCCAAGAGGGTCTCTGCATCAGGAACTGTAGTGATAGGACAAAGAGCAATGGCTTCAAGAGAAAAAGAGGAGAAATTTAGATATTAGGAAGAAAGTCTTTACTGTAAGGGTTATGAGAAACTGGAACAGGTTTTCCAGAGAGGTTGTAGATGACTCAGTTCTGGTATTATTCAAAGCCAGGTTGGATAAGGTGGTCTAGTGAGATCAGCCTGGTCTAGTGGGAGGTGTCCCTGACCATGGCAGGGGAAGTTGGGACCAGATGATCTTTAATGTTCATTCCAATCCTTAACACTCTATGATTATTCTATGAGTAATGTTATTTAAGTTTAAAAAACCCCAAACAGTTATCAAGATCCCAGATTTGTTGAACTTTTTTTTTCGCCCTGAAAAATAAAGAGCAACTCAGCCCTTTTTTTGCGTATGTACACAAACAGAAGTTGTATGTTACCATGGAACAAAGTAAGAAGGAAGTCTAGGCATTCTCTCTACTGAAGTCTTGAAAAACTTCCAGTTACTGAAATAAAGTGTAAGTATGAGCCAACATTTCTACATCTATATAAGTGGAGTTAAAAATTCCCTTTTATATCTCCAGTCTAACTGGACTTTTTATGCCTTTGTCTCCATCACTATTCATATTCTTCATGCTGACCACCCAGTCTGTACAGCAAATATTTAATTTTCTCTCTATGCTGTGTCACCCACACCAGTTACATTTAAGGTATTTGCATTGTTTCAGAAACTCTATAAAGCAGTATGTGTTAGTAATTCTTGCTTCAACCTCACTAACAATCACCTGTGGGAAAAAATTAATAGAGTTAATTCCTACTTCAACACCAAAAAAAAGCCAAAATGCCTCTGTGGACTTCACCTGTCAGGTGAGGCAGGAGGTGTGTGTGGGGCAGGGGTAGTAAGAGAGGCCAGATAAACCAAATATGCACACCTCTTCATGAAGGCTGTCTTCTGCATGTTTCACATGACTAACACTTTGGATACCTTCAGTCATATAACATGCAAAATGGTTTAACATCACTTATAAAAGAATCTAGTAGTAAATTACAACTGCATTTATTTCAGAGCTCCTTTTATTGAGTCAGGTGTGGGCGAGCTTGTTGTTTCAACATGCCAAAGTTATCAGCAGTGAGATTACCATGAGTATCAAGAGAGCATGAAGTGGGTGTTGACACTTAGAACGAGAACTGTTAACACTTCAAAAGCACATCATGAAGCAATGGGACTGCAAAAGTCCCTGCCCTCGCAGCTCTCCGAACTTCAAACACCTGAATTTAACAGCTTAACAAAGCAAGCAGAGATAACAATAGGTGTTACACTCAAAACTAGAGTAATCAAAACTGGGTATACAAATCCTTTGCAAACTACCCAATACAACCTATTTGACAAATGTCACTTTACCTACCATGCTCTCTATTTTCGAAATTACAAATGGTTGAGTTCATTACAAGTTAGAGTGCTTGTCAGCACAGAAGAAAAAAAAAAAAATCAGAGAGGGAAAACCTTCATGCCAAGTCATCCTATTCATTAAAGAGGTATCCTTGTTATAAAATTCTGTATTTACAGCATTATAATTTTGCAATAACATATTTACTTAGTATCTAACATTCACTGTTACTATAGATAAAAGCATAGTGAAGCTTAGCCATGCAGTTGCCATCTATGATATTCAGATGAAGAATATTTATAGTAGTAAATAAATAAAATTATGAATAAACTGTCAGTCTATTCATAATAGAAAGAATAAACTATCTGTGCACCTATAGCTTCAGACAAGACTGTTTTCCATATCTTGTTTGTATCTTCTTAACTAATTCTTTAACCATACCAAAACATGTATCAGTTGCTTCTGAACAATCTTCTACAAAACTGAACTAGAAATGGAGCCAGACCAATGCTTACACAAGAAATGCAGCTTATTACATTTGTTGCACTTCAAATAAATATTGATTTCAATCTCAGAATGCTATGAAAGGGCTTGCATCAATTACACACTACATCACAGTCATGATGCAAGTTACCTAATTCCAGTGATGCACACAGCAAATCAATCATTCACATCCACACAGCTTGGTGAACCAGAGCCACCACTGCTTACCTTTATCTGAACTTTTAAATACTGCATTCATTCTGGAGTGGCATTATAAAGGAAAAGGTTTACAATGAAAAAAATATCAGCTAATCTGCCAAAAAACCTGCAGTAATTATAATTACCTCTATTCATGTCATGTGTGTTTTAATACATACACAAATGAGTAAAAGAGCCCTTAATGACAACAACATTATGAGGGGAGGTTTCCCTTTTGCATTATCTATTTATTCAACACAAAATTATTAGGCTATTGTGATAAAGCAGCTAGAGTACAATGACTTTCCTTTAATCACTAATTAAAATGCTGATTGCCTGTTGAGTGAGACGTGCAGTTATGGTCAAACACCAAGTCCCATTGTGTGATAACAGCTTGGGCTGGCCTTACAACTGGGTGGGGTTGAATCACTGCTAAGTAAACAAACCCTCTATGGCTGAAAAACACAATCCCTTCAGCTCAATAAAATCCTTAAGTAACTTTTAATTTTACAGCCTTAGACAAGCTAATATTGCAGAGCACAAAAGTTCAGCGATAAAGGGACCTACCGGGTGCTGGTATAAACAAGCAATTACACAGATTGTAGAAGAGCAATACTGAGTCTGTATGAATTAATTTATTCTGTGTACAAGCTGAGGTGGAAATTAATTTCATGGGGCCAAATTCAAAGGACCACTGGGACATTATTGGCTTCATCTATTAAACTTCTAAAGTATACTCAAATTGCACCTCTGCAATCCCACTGATAGCACCCCAATGCCATTTAGTGGGGTTTCACAGATATAGTCAGGAGAACCCGCACACTCATATTTCCCTTACATACGTGATTGATTGCAAAATAAATTAAGTAAAATAAGACCCATTTATCTACAGTCATGTATTCCATGTAATCATTTTAAATGGCAGTAAAAAAAAAGAAGACTGCAAAATGCCACTGTTCACATTGGAGGATATGGGAAAAATCAGCAACAAAGTACTTGTCATCTACAAAAAAAAGATAGAATTATTTTTCAAGAGAAAGTAAATACTTTCTAGTTAAAACCAAAATAATGTAAAGGCTAATTCTAGTATTATGAGCTTAATTTCATGAGCAACCCAAGTAGTAGCGCAGCATTTAGCATTTTCTGGGATAAGGGGGAAACCCCTACTCTCTTCTAAATATGGATTGTTGATATTTTAAGAAATCAATTTAATCCATAAAGTTAACACGGCATAGAAGAAACATAGACATCATTTTTCAGAAGTAAATTCATTCCTTTAAAAGGCCATTGGCTACTAATTCAAACACCTCCACCACACAAATAAACAAGACCAAGTCTGCTTTCTTCCAGTTAAACAGGTTTATTCTCTTAAAAGAAGAAAAACTAATGAGCTGTTTAATGGACTAACCTTTATAATTTCAAACAACCACATAAAGTTTGGTGTATTTTGGCTGTTTGTTATAATACACAGTAAAATAAATTATCTGGACATGTTTTTGTTATAGTTATACACGTATACTCACATATTGCACATAATTTGAAGTTACCATTACAGAATCTTCAAATTAATAATTTCTTACAATTACTTTTATATGTGCACAATGCCACAAGGACAGAAAGAACTATTTTAATGCTACAGCTGCAAATATTCTCTTCCCCCTTTTCTTAGTCTCTTTTCCACCAGTTGCCTTTTATATATACACATGCACAATCAGTTCAACTTCCTCACAAGAATAACAATATTTAAACAAAAAAAATAAATACCTTGACCATATCACAACTCTTCATTTGCTGCCACATTTCTCCACCTTACTCATAAGAAAATCCAGTTCACCTCTCTAACAGTCCAAAGAGCTTTTAATATTTTTACTGCTTTTCTCTCATTTATCTGTGGAAGCCAAAATAATTAATGTTTCTGTAAAAATGCAAACTGTAGAAAAATATTTGCTTTTAGTTTTTTTTCTTTCCCTTTTGCTTGAATGCATCTGAAACCAAAATGGGGGATTTGTCTATACATAGCTGCTATTTATATAATAATTCATCTCACAGAGGAAGAAAAAGTCCATGTTGGGTGGACAGTGTTTGGAAGGCATATACAGGAGGGACGGGTGCTCAGGGATGTCTGCTTCCCTGCTGCTGCTGTACAGAGAGGCCAGTGAACATGCTGCATCTTGCAGAGTGTCAGCACTACACAAACAGAAGTGAATGTGTCAGACTGTCGCCCACACCCCAGGACTATTATTACCAATTGCAACCGATGGCATGCCTCACTTCATTCTTTCATGTTCAAATAAATACAACTTACAGCTCTTCTCTTATGCTATTGTGTTGCAAGACTAGTGCCAGGAAACTGCATCTGATGTAACAGCCCAGGATCCAGCCTAAAGTGAGTAAAACGTGCCAGCTACCCAAGGCAATGGCTCTGCTTTCACTGCCTCTCCTGAGCCACGCTGCCTGCATCAGTGGGTGCTCCATGGAATCAGATATAAAAGGACAACATCAAGACCCGCTGCATGGAAAACTGTTCAAACGTGGTTTCTACTAAAAGCTTAAAGTTTTGTTTCTAGATTTCTGTAGACCCTTTGGTGAGCTAGCCAGTGCAGAAGGCACTGCTATAGTAAAAGATTCATGAAAATTTTGGAAATAGGGCAAATTCTACCAACAGCTATTGGTAAAAGTACTTCAGAATGATGGATAAAACAGCTCAGGCCCTAATCTTCCATTAAGACATACATCATTTCTGAATCTCTGCCTATGTTTTTCAGCCTTTGCAGAAGGAGTTGGAGGTGGCTTCCAAGTGTGAGACTAGAATCTCGAGGCATGAAATCTAAGTCATAAGCATTCAACAGAATTATAAAACTTGGTCTTATTCTTAAAACCTCCCCTAAATTTACAGCTCAAGTTTTCACCCCTTCCATTTAGCACATTCAAATATCTTCCAGAGGTTATCAGTTTCCCAACCACTGAAAAAATACAGATTGAAGGCAGCTTTCTAGATAGCACTACTGCAGCTTTCATTTGATCACTATTACTCAGCTGTCAACAAAAAGATCTCTTACTGCCTGTAACACCTGGGTGGTTTGGCAAATATAAAAGCTGGTTTTTAATATTGATTATTGAACATTCCACTTATTAAAAAACACGTATTTCTTATTTAAACAGGAGTGGACTTGACTTTATACACCAGCAGTTTTAAGCCTCAGTGGTTTAAAACTCAACTAGCAAAGATCAACTTTTAGAAGCTTGCTACAGTTACCATCTATGACCTCCATCTAGCTCTGGCATATGCAGGCATACAAATAACTGAAGTTTAACCAAATACACATGGGTTCTCCACTGATATACAGAAACATTATGCTGTAGTTGCAAAGAACCACATAAGATGATTATTCCTGTGTGGAAAATTAGTATTTTGGCATCATTGGAAAATCTTCCAAAAACCTGAGTGTATTAAGCCATAGAATCACCTGACTGGTATGTGGCAGAAACCCACTAGCTTTTGACAATTACAACAGAACAAAGCAGACCAGAAAACACACTTGGAGATTCACTGCATATAAGCAGAAATATTGGATGATCCAACTGGTCATTTGAATTCCATGATTCATTATCCTGAGCTTTATTTAATCTTTTCCAAAGCCTCACACACTAGTAAACCAGAGAACCAATTCATATCAAACAGAAAATACTTTTAATTCAGTCCCAAAGACCTTTATGAATGTTCACTTACAAATCACAACTGTTCTGTTTGTATCTACCCTAAGTAACCTGAGTACAACATTTCATAAGACAGATATTATATACAAATAAGAACATACCACAAGACACGTATGTTATAATAAAACAGAAAGGAGAAGAAAACCCTCAGATGGAAGAGCAGCCTTTAGGACTTTATCCCAACCATAGAAAATAAGGGAAACAAATAGAAGGGTTCTCTAGCACCATATCCCAAGGCATGTTGTGCCATAATTTGAAGAGAATCCTACAGACCTCTGCCTTGTACAAAAGAAAACCAAGCTTAAAACAAACCCCAACAAACAAACAAAAAACCAACCAACCAAACCAACCCTTGTTGGTTTTCACACATGTGAAAGCCCAAACCCATGGGAAAACACACCCTTCTAATATACACCAAGTACACACTTACATGCCACAGTACATATATAATGAGAATGTGGTTACTGTATCAGCATTATAATGCTAATATGGAGATTGCACACTTGTGAAATATTAGCATTTATGAGTAGGTTACATGCCAGCACATAACTTAATTCTTACTTTATCAGCTGTTGAAAAGCACAGATATGCACACTGGTATATTTTCTTTTTATGAAAGGAATGTTTTCAATCAATAAAATGAGCCAGTTTGAGATGGTAATTATTACATGGATTGGGAAGCATTTCTAAAGCAGTTCAAGAAGCTGTTGCCATTACATGTACCCAAAAGTGATTTTGTTTGACCTTTCACAGTGTTCAAACACACTTTTATGAGTGAGAAAAAGAGATGTTGTGGTTTTCTTCCATTTCCTTGTCCTAGCTCCAGGCTGTCACATGTCAAGATTTTTATACATGGTTATATGGTTATATAATGGTTATGTCCCTATCATTAGGATTTCCTTGATTAAAAAAAACATTCAATTACTTTAACTTTTTACTTTCAGAAGGTATTATTCAAGATTCCCATTTCACAACTCAAAACGAGAATCCCAATCTTTGTTTTTGTATTAACATGCCATACTTAGCCTCGAGGCCAGCTTGTTACCAGCTGCCAGGACCCCAAGTTACTTTTTCTCCTAAATCATCTTCTCACCAAGTATTTAAAATCTTAGCATCATTTAGCTCTTTCCTTTAGTGAACAGTATATATTTTATTTCTTCAGTTTATCAACTTAATTTTGAGTTCTAACCCTGTGCTTTAAAATGCACACAGACCTTCCCTTCTGCAAGTAGCTCTAGGTTAACAATTACAAACCAAACAAGAATTTCCTATTTCTTCACCCAAGACATCAGTGAAGACAAATTTTACCAGGCCCTGAAGGCACACCATGAACTCCCTCTACACTGAAACTACTGTTTAGTTTAGGACATGATTTTAGTACCTTTGCTAGAATTCTAGGCTTTCCATCTGATTATTACTTTTTTCCCCCTCAAACATCATCCTAAACCCTCTTTACGGTAATTTCATCTTTATCATGTTCATCATAGAACAGCTGAAGAAAGTGTCAAACCTAAGATATTTATTAAAAGCTAGAATTTTACTAAAAATCCATGTCACACTGTGTTTCTCTACTACCTATAAGGTGTGTTTACTCTATTACTGTAGGTAGGTTTGCTGACACTATGTTTGCTGAAGGAGTCATGTTCACTTTTTCCAGATGTTTATGAGCAATGTGTGTTTTTCCAGCAACTGAAGTTCACTGGCTGGTCTGATACTGCTTAGGTCAACACGGTTTAAAGAGAAGCATGGCTGAGAAATTACTATTCATTGACACCTTCTACAGGAAGCCAATTAAGTGTCTAAATGAGAATTTCCAATAAGGAAAGACATTGCCCCTGCCTCCACTAGGAGCCTTGAGTTATCTTCAGTCACTCTTTGAGGCCTGGAGTTCTAACTTACGCATCTGACTTGAGCTGAGGTGAGCTAAGCTCTACACCTCCTGGTATGCTGGGAATCTTACCAGTCAGTGCTCCAAGAGTTTTCACAGAGGATATTATCAGCAATGTAAGCTGTCTGGTCAATTCTCAATTAATCTTGAATAAACATAATTCATTGTTTAAACAAACAGACAAAAAACAAAACCGCCACACTGCAACCCTACTTAGCTAGGTATTTTTCATAGAAACACCTGAGTCTCTCAAATTTGACACAGATGTAATTAGTAAGAAATCTCATGCCATTAATACTTCTAGTGAAAATTAAGCAGCAAGAAGTTAAAAAATTATTCTAACAATGCCAAGGCATCTATTGCTCTCTTACCTACTCACTGAACAACGTGCAGGCCCTTTTCGCATTATTCCTTTCTCAGTGCTTTGTCTCTTACAAATTAATTCCTATTTGTGCCCAAACATCTTCAATTTTCATTTCCATTTTTCCATACTTTTTCTTTTTCATCATCGTCTATAATAATTTGGCTCGGTTTCAGCTTCTGACAACATCCTTCAAGTTTTACGTCACTAAAGAGCTCATGTTTAGTTAAACTGTACCTGTGTTAAGCTTTATTTCTTTGCACTAGTAAAGCTAGTGTTCAGATATTTTGAATGTTTCACTAAAGAACTGTCCACACTGCCTTCATATCAAGCCATACACTTACTTCCTTCAGAAAGCTACTTACCAATTTTCCAAGTTTAATGTGCACTTTCTTGAGCTCTACCACCTTTAAGCATAGGATATATTACATCTGCACACTGCAAAAACTGTCAAACTATCTGACAGCCAGAAAGTCAACAGGAAAATTAATCAAAAAACTGAAAACCAGCCAAATGGTAGCCATAGAAATTCTAAAGACTAGCAAATAAGGCCAAGCAAATGGAAGCACAGAATCCTAGAACTGTCAAGGTTGAATGAGACCTTTAAGAGGAGTGACTTGAAAGTCACACAAGAAATAGTGACAATATGAAAAAGATACAAAGGTATTAGAAATCTTCCAAAGGAAAGCTACAAAGATGGTGAAGAGCCTAGAGGGAAAGTCACACAGAGTGGCTGAGGTCCCTTGGTCTGGTCAGCCTGGAGAAAAGGAGATTGAGGGGACACCTCACTGCATTTACAGCTTCCTGGGGAGGGGAAGAGGAGGGGCAGACACTGATCTCTTCTCTGTAGTGATCAGTAACAGGACCAGAGGGAATGGCCTAAAATTGTGTTAGAAGAGGTGTAGGTTGGATATTAGGCAAAGCTTCTAAACCAGAGGGTGGTTGGACACTGGAACAGGCTTTCCAGGGCAGTGGTCACAGCACCAGCCTGGCAGAGCTCAAGAAGTGTTTGGACAATGCTCTCAGGCACATGGTGTAACTCTTGGAAATGGTGCTGTGCTGGGCCAGGAACTGATGAGTCTCTTTCAACTAAGGGGTTTTTACAATTCTCTGTATTCTCTTCTATATATTGCATACAGCCCAGACACTTTGGTCCTGGATTGCAGTAGTGGATTTTTGGACCTGTCAATTACATTACTTTATGAAAATTAAGTTAATTTGACCCTAAGAAAGGTCCTATTTTCTTAGCACTAAGCATAAGTATGTACCATTAGTGTCAGTGAAAATTATATGCCCTTGTTGAGAAGGGACTTAAGCAGTTTAAAGATGTTTGCTTGGACAGGAGACAGAAGAGGAACAAATAATGCAGAATCCTTGGGAAGATAACATATTTGAGAAAGTGCTCGGAATAGCTTATCCTTCTCCATAGTACGCTTCTTAACTCTCAGTCATTTCATTTTCTTATGTTTCTGGTCTCAAGCCGCAAAAACTTTGAAAAATGTTCACTTTTGTCGCATATCATCTTCACTTCTATGATATTCAGATTTTTTAATTTTTTTTTTTAACCAGTGCTCTGGCAAACTTATTTCCTGACAGAACTATGTAAAGAACAGGAAATTGCTTTGCCCACTGCAGAGTTTGTAATCATTAGCATTTGGAATACTCAATTTTAAAAGTTGTCTATTCAATCAGAGAATAAAATGCATCATGAACCCAACTGAAACAGCTTATATTTCACATCCCAACTTGTCTCCTAAATAGCACCCTCTAAATCAAGAAGTGAATTTACTCAAATTTTGATTGAAACTTTTGAGTAGGTAATATGTTTGGGAAAATGTTTACAAATAATTGGTTATGAGAAAATCTGTTGTGAATTAGTCTTTTTTATTTATTACCCATTAGCTGCAAATAAATTAGCTTGTTCATAATAATACATTGCATTCTATGTCAATTGCACACTATATTAAATGAGCACATCACTGTGCAAACTTTTGAAATGCCTAAAATAAAAGTTGGGCAAAAGTTTCCATGTACTAATGCTGTAAATGTTAAACAAATTATAAAACCAGTCAGTTTGAATAGCACAGTATGAATAAGACAGGCAGAGAAATATAGCAAAGCCTCATAGGATATATTGCAAATAAACTGAATGCCTCCCCCAGCTGTGGTTGCACCAGCAGTCCAGGATTCAACAGATTTTTGCATGATGTTTATCAGTGGGAAGCCAGCCAGATCTGCTTACAAGTGGATGGGAGGCAGAGCTATGTCCTACCACTTGCCAGGCCCCTCCATCTCTGTGTTTTAATTTAGTTTCAGCTTAGAGCAAGTTCTGCATCTGGCACCTCCCTTGCCTGTGCCAGAGGCTTCAACAGAGTCCCACATCAGAACCCCACATACTGTTGTGCAGCATTTGAGTAATTTTTTAAAATATTTTTCAGTATAAGAAAGAAATTAAACATATATTTTATCTTTAACAGTATTTCAGTTGTAACTAAATATTAATAACTTGAAAATTCAAAAGCATTACTGTTTCCCAATTTACTGAAGTGTTTGCTTTTCCAATAACTTTGGCTAGTTTCCTTTATGCAAAACTCATTATGGAAAGAAAGAGCAAGTCTGTTTTGTAAAATAGAACATCCTGTCCTTAATGCTCCAACACTGTTAAGGTGTGTAAAGCTAGTCAGGCTGCTTGTTCATATTAGAAATTAAGTATTTGAATATGCATACCTCTTTAAGGGAAGAAACACTAGGTTGCTGCACCATTTTTATGTGCCAGAAGCAAATCTATAAAATATTTGTTACATTGCAAATGCCACTCTGGACTACAAAGAGAAAGAACAGATTTCTGGTAACTGGATTAAAGGCCAAGGCCACAGCTTTATTGAAATACAGTAACTCACACTACAGAATTATCTGACAGCCAATAGTCCTTGCAGCAGTAAATAATGAGAGCTCAAGTAAAAACACCACATACACTGGACCCCAAAGAAATGCAGTCCAGCCCTAATGTCAAACTCTTAAGTCTATCAATACTGATGAATCTTGTTTTGAGGTATGAAAGATGTAATAACTTGTATATGGCAATAAAACTTTACTTTGCAGTGACTCTTCCTTTCCTGTCTTCTTACTGCACACATCAAAAAAACATTGGTGAAAGTCAGCTTTAACAAAAATTTTAAAACGGCAACCAGAAAAATCAAATGTATTTTACTGTTCACCACCAAATTCATTCAGAGCACTGAATTCCTAGCAACTTTTCTAAGGTATTCAAGAACCTCTGTCATATTAGATAAAGTATAAATTACTTATTACTCACTTTAATCAATGAAAAAAAAACCAACACAAAAAACCCCCATGCACACTGTCATTGACACAACCAGAAATTTGTGCATGCACTAATATAACTTGCTGAAAAAAATAACTTTGCTGCTTGCTAATTTCTTACCTAATACACCTGCATATCTTGAGCCAGCTTCCAAAATTACTTTAGTAATATTATACAAGGTCAACATTACACTGCTGTACTTCAAGCATTATAGATTCCTTTTAATGTAAATCAAGAAAGGAACTCATTCCTCATATTCAGGTGTTCCATTCCAAGCTCAGTATTTAAAATCAAGTCCATCAATACTATTTGTCTCCTGCCCAAGAGTATCACTCCAGAAGAGACCACTTTTAACCTTTTTTCAAAACCATACCCCTTATTCTAAAATTTTTATTAGTTTTGTAACTAATAAGAATGAATAAGAAGCAGAACAAAGGTAAACTTAAAAAAAAAAAAAGTAATTTGAAGTGTTATGTCCTCAGGCAAAAATGCTGCGATTTTGCCAATAATTCGTATCAGCCTGAACAAGATATTAAAAAAAATTGTGTATATATATAGTGGGTTTTATTTGTCCACATACAGATGAACCAAGCAATATTTCAGTTCAAACATAAAGATGGGCAAACTCTGATCTTTAAGGTCCCTTCTAACCCAAGCCATTCCACAATTCCATGAACTTGAAATCCACAAATAGGAAGAACAGACAGTAAAACCTCTTCAAAATCTGCAGATATAGGAGTCACTGCAACAGGTACATCCTCTGATTTAACAGGGATCTTCTCACAACCTCATGACTTATAGGCTCCTACTACACGCTGCTGTCTGCTAAAATACATAAGCAAATAAAAGGCTCATCATTCTTAGTCACACATAGGTAATAGACCAACAACTGGTTCTCTTACCTATAAAATAATGACCTGTGTTAGTATACATGTATTGTTCTCAGTCCCACAGAAAACTTGCATTGCTCCTGCTCTTTTTCAAGAGGATCTACAAACTACTTCAACGTTATTAGCATTTGAGAAACAAATTACTCATCTATAACAGCAGCTCCAGCTCTGGACTTGTGCATGCACTTGAGTACCCATGCTCTTCTCTCCTGGTGGCTCTCCAGCACGTACATAGTACATAATTTTTTGTCACTGTAAGCTGAAGGCACTTCTGTCACTTGCAGACCTCATTTAAACTCTGTAGCATGTGTACAGACTATTTCACAAGCTGCTGCTGCTACTCACTTCTTCGGGCTAGCTGCTACAGGGCCATAAAGGTCACCGAAGCCAGATCGGTCACTAGGATCAACTTTCCCTTCACTAAGAGGCACATAAGAAAAGAAATGGTGAGAAATCCAGGGCAAGCATGCCATCCCCACAGCCTTTGTATCAGCAGCACCCACAAGGTGGTAGGAGTCAATTCCCATGCAGGTGGGGATCCCTGGTTTTGGCTAAGACACTATGCCTTTAAAAGAAACAGCACACTGCAAATGAAAAATTCTGCTTCAGTATTTTTCTATTCCTGGTAAGGGAAATAACCTTTCAATCTTTTTGCAACTGCTATGAGGCTTAAACTGAGGAAATCCTACTTGGATATCTTTTAAACCAGAATAACCTGCCAAAATATTCAAGCGAAAGAGCTCATGATAGTGTTATATTCTTTTCTGAAAGCTTAATTTAGACAACTACCAGCAGATCCCTTCATGGACACAGCAAAATCTTAAACTCTCTCTATTTGACTGTGCTAGCCTAAGGCATTAAGTTCAATCCACCATGTCGCACCTCAGTAACTCGACACAGACTAGGAAATTCTTACAGTCAGCTTCCCCAAGGGATTTGTTAAGTTTCACATACATTTAGTTGTGCAGTTGGCCTGTTCAAATTGATAAACTTGTTGCTCAGTGCTTGCAGATTTTGTCACTAGGAGAAATAAGCATTGGAGTGGGGGAAGGGAGGCTACTATGTTTCAGTAATAACTTTAAAAAAAATAATAATTACACATGCATTACTGCTCCTATCTCTTCTTGAGAGACATTTATTTTGCAGAAGAGACAGGCAAATATTCTGGCGATGGGCACATTAAAAATGCCACAGATAAACAAGATGAATGTCATTAACATGCGAAAAATGAATAGAGCAGACACAAAAATTCTATTCATTCCTATCAAATATAAAGAAATAATTCACCATATGAATATCCTGTGTATCTGAACAATACACATATATAATAATGCAGGTTACTGATAAAGACTTCAGTCTGCAAAAGCACTTAAATATTCTTACTTTTTAGTAAGTGAGCAGTGCATTGAAACCAGTAAAATTATTCTCTGGTTTAAAGCATATGTCTTAATAATTTTTTTTGGTTGAAAGTTACATGACCCACATGTAACTATTAGATTACTTTAATAATGTTGTAACATGTCATGGTGATGTTTATGGTATTACTGAGTAAAAGTAGCTTCCCTCCCATCCAACTGATGCTTATGGGTGTAAAAATTACTAGTCTATACATCATGAAGCAAACCAGTTCAACCCAGTATCTGCAATGGCTTTTGTCAGCATTGACAGAAGACAAATGGAGCAGAAAAGCAGCAGGAAAGATAGGCTGAAGAAATAAGAAGCATGAGGAGCCTCCTTTCCAGAAGGGTAGCTGTATGGACCTAAGCAAGCAGAAAGCCTGGGGTGCTGGCAAGAAAAACCAGGCATGGTCACAGAATCAAACCAAGGAAGATATGATGTGTCTTCTCATCAGTCTTCAGAACACACAAATTAAAGCTCTCTGTATCCTGCAGAGCTCCTCAATTACTTGCCATTACTATTGTGTGAGATAGAGAAAGCATTTAGTCCTCAGTGTGTAGCACAGATAGCACACCAGACTTCTCTTTCCGCTATAGAGTCATGTATTTTGATGACAACCCAAAAAGAAGCAATTGCTTTCTCCATCTTTCCTCAGATGCCTTTGTTATAAAATACAAAAAGCCTTATTATCAATCCTTGCACCTAAACTGCACAAGGATTTCCAATGATGAGGTTAATTTACAAAGTTGATGCATTGCAATACCAATGACAGAGCCAGCTAAATGAGTGCTTTAGCTCCATAGTTCCACAGGGATTGGTGATCTGCAGTTTGTGTGACAGTCTTAACAGTCAAAGGCTTACAAACACTATCTGTGACTGTCCTTGTGACTTGTCCAAGCTGAAGATTTCCTGTTTCAGAAATGGGAAACATTGTCTTCAAAGAAATCCAAAGTGTTCCCATAGCATTTTTTTAATGTTAGAGAGATCGAATTTATTTCTTAGTATGCAAACTGAGTTTGACAGATAAAATAAGGCCAATAGAAATACACATTTTCAAAAAAAGGATAAAGAGCACTTAAGACATAAAGACTTAATAAAGCTAAGAGAAAATATAGACATATATATTAGAGGCCATTCAGGACACAGATCTTCTAAGGCCAAGTGTTCTAGACAAGTTTAAAGACAAGTTTTGAGGCAGAGATTACCTAAGGACCAGGACATGCAAACTGGTATTTAGGTGCTCAACATGTGACTTAATCTTATTTTCAGAGGCAGTTATAATGCTTGGCCAATCAACAAAATTGCATAAGCAGGCCTATCTCAGAAAACAACAAAACTGCAAACGACAACAAGAAAAAAGAGACAAACAAAATTACACCAAAACCCCAACACCAAAACGCAGGCCTATCTCAGTCCCAAAATACTGCACTTCCAGTTTGAGGTCTGTGCTTCCTGCTTTTGCTAACTCACAAGTAAGGTGTCTCAGTAAGTTGACCAGGTTACAGAAGCTTTCACCACACTGCACCTGACCTGCGAAGAAATAGGAGTTCATCTTCAGCTGACTCAGCCGTTAGAACTCCAGAAGCAATAAATAGCTAAATTTGGGGCAGCTACACCTTTCTTTACACTTGAACATAACAATTGTCAGCTTGTGAAAGAGGATCTATCCTAAAGGGAAATTTCCTCTTGCCAAAGCACAAAAGAGCCAAACAGCAGCCCATCTGCAGTAACCTGTCTGTCTTTCGTAACTATGCTACTATATGTACTTCAACAAAGGTTTTATACCTACTCAATTACATATTTATTTTAAATTCGGAAAAATTAATAAAACAACCCTTTTTCCACCCTCCAACTTGCTGTATTTTCAAGATGCACACCTGTAGTACAGTTATAAACTGATAAACAAACTTCTAAACATCTTGTAATTCCTTACTTGTCCTACTTTAATGTTAAAGGATCACCTTTATTTTGCCTAAAAGAATGAATGTATTGATAACAGCTTTGCAACCTGATATGAAACTTTCCTCAGAAACATGTATAAAATGTCATTTGCATAGAAATCTTATTTAATTCTTTTTTTTTCTGTAGACACAATGTTCAGCTTGTCTTTCAAATACTAGGATTGGCATATCAACTAATATGAATGACAGTGATAGCTTAGTTAAACATACAGTACACTTGGGAGATTAAAAGGTTCTTCCTCAAAAAACTTCTTTATTTATGCAATCCATTCTCCTAAGGTGGATATGAGCCACCTTTTTCAGGAAGAATGGAATCTCCCACCAAAATGCATGCACTGATTGAACAACTATGTAAAATGCACTTCACACACTTGGAAGATAAACTGTGGGAGCTCTCATTTTAAAGAGGTACAGTACCTTGTTTATCAACTCAGCTGAGCTATCTATAATTCTCATTTCAAGCCAGTTGTAGTTTATTGCTAAACTGAAGGTTTCTGTACCACTCTAAAAAGAAATAGTTGGTTTTCCTGTCTGAGAACATCACAGTTTTCAGACAACAAACAGTCTGTTTGCTATCTTTAGTCATGGTCAGTTCTTCAGCAGTTCTTCACATCTTTCAGAATGAGGCAAGCATGAACCAGAAAAATATCACCTATAATATTTACAGTGATCTATGAACAAGTTCAAGCCTTGAAAAACAGGATTTTGAGTAAAGGTAAATTTTGTTTTATCATTGTGAACGCCTCAATCATTGGCAGCCAATGAAAAACATATTAATTAGTCACTATAGAAGTAAAATAATTCCTATAGCATATAACCCTACTATAGTCCTACTATTCTTGTCACTACTCACAGGGCTTCCTTTTATGAAACTTTCATCAGTAATTGAACTCTTCACACCATGAGTACAAACTGCATCTTGGAGTATTTATTTGCAAAACTGGCCCTTCAAAACACAAAGTTCTTCCTCTTATACATAATTTTTATCAAGTACCACAAATGCTTAGCTTTCAAAGAGGTGTTACTGGATTTTTGAATATGATCCAACCTCTGAAGGCAGAAATACAGTTTTCTCAAGAATCACAATCACCAGAAAACAAAACAGACAGCAAATTCTCACTCCTCCTAACTTATTCAACACTCTTTCCTCCATACACTTTGACTCTAATATCAAATTTAAAAATTCTGCATATGCTATATTAGGTAGCAGAGGACTTCTGAGGAACAAATCAGAGAACAACAAGACAAAGACCACCACAGGTTTTTTTGTGAATTCGAATAGTCAAACTGACAATACTACCACTAATGCTTGCAGCACCAATGTTAAGCCATAAGGTAAAATTCCCCCAAGGAAGAAGCAGAGAGAAATAAAGCCAAGTTACCTACCTATACTTCTTTGGATTAGGTCATAGCATACAGAAGAGTGGAAGCCAGGAACACCAAACACCCTATTCCTACAAGCATTTTCTAGACCGACCATCTTTCTAGAAACATCCCCTAAATAGCTCACAGTCAGCTCTGGGAGGCAGCAATTCAGAGCCAAACCCACTTGTAGAATCCATCTGCTTTACAACAGGTACTCCACATACAATGGCCCTAATTGGATAATCTTGCTCTGACCAGCTAACAGCTGATCCTACTGCAGCCCAGAGCTAACCCAGCCTTGTGTGTCGTCGTCTTCTCCACTGCTTGTTGCACAAGAAAAATAGGCACAGGCTTAGCCACTTCCTTTGCCACACTGATATATGATGTACTTTCTGACCCCTGCAGCTGCTTCAAATCTGACTAAAATTAGACCAGACAG
Organism: Pycnonotus jocosus; assembly: GCA_013400435.1. Classification (NCBI taxonomy): domain Eukaryota; kingdom Metazoa; phylum Chordata; class Aves; order Passeriformes; family Pycnonotidae; genus Pycnonotus; species Pycnonotus jocosus. The sequence goes on from VWYP01011021.1 coordinate 95,202, forward strand.
CAAATTCTTCAGTGAACTACAGGGTTACTGAACCAGCAGAGCTGCAACAGAGCAAAAAGGAAACCAAAGCCATTTCCATGCACTGACTCCATCCTCCACATAATTGAGATATGACCCATAAATTGTGTTTACAGTTAAGTCGTGAATTGATGCTGACCTCTTCCCGTACTTTGCTTTGGTCCACCTGTAAAACGGGATTAATAGTAGTGGACTATCTCCATCAGGACAATAAAAAAGGGTTTATTACCATCTGTAGCACCACACTACAGTTCAGGTAGCATAGTGATATATATATAAATAAGAACACAAGTAAACATAGAAACCTACATAGCAGAAAGTGGTTTGAAATCTCCAGGTGGCCCTCCTAAAAATTTGAAGACAAACTAGGAAAATACAGAAATAACAGAATAGAAGTAGATGTCATGCAGGAATTTCCAATTTTTTAAACTTTTTTTTTTAAGTGTGCAGAACAGGTGCTGCAAGTATCATTTCCCTCCTGCTAGTTGGCCCACCTGCTGTCTGCCTGATGGTTCTATCTTCACTACCCTAGTATTTATTTTCAATATGCAAAGTTAAAGATAATAACTTTTTTTTTGTCTTTTTTAAAATCTCAATATATTCTAGGTATCTCCCCAAATAACTCTATTTATCAAATGCAACTTTGTTGTTCTTTCAGATAATGGTAAAAAGAAAACACACAACAAAATTCTTCCCTCCAAAATATTCCGTTGTACAGGTATGACTTTCTGCAGAGAGCCCATACAAAATACATTATGTCCCCCTTCCTCTGGGTTTTTGGTTTTTTTTTTTCATGCATCGTGATGCTTCTCGAGCTGCCCGATGTGAAAATGGGTGATGTCTCATTTGGTGTGAGACATGGCACGGATTCATTGAACAGGTACCCAGTGTGGAAGGGCTGACAACTGCAGCAATAAAAATCTCATGAGATGCATGCCAAGAATAATAAAATAGTAATAATAACAATAAATATCAAGGTATAAGATTTCCTGATTTTAAGCCTCAAATGTTTTCAGAGTCTCAATAAAGTTTTTGGCTGAAAAAAAACCCAAAACCATAAGCACAGGATACTAGGGCATTTCAAGTAAAACACTGAGTCTCATTAACTCATAATTAGATTAGAATTAATAGCAATTAATTATAACACTATAACATTATAGCAATCCTCTCTTATCACACAATTCTCTCTCTCCTTCTTCTCCCTTCTTCTTCCATGAACTTTATAAAACAACACACACTTTTCACACAGATATTTACAGAACTGGGGAAACTTACAGGGAAACTTGCATTTCTGAAAAAAAATCTGTAATTCCCTGGTTCCCTTCAGAGCTGCAGTTCTGCTTGATACTCAGGTTATTGGACACCTTGGTTCATCTCTCCCCCAGCTCACCTGGGCTCCTACTCAAAGATTGCTTGGTGAGAAGAGTCCAGAGCAGGCAGCACACTTCCACGAGGGAATGCAAGTGCCTCCCCACAGCCTATCTACTTAAACAGCCATGCTTGCTCTCCTTTCAGCTAATGGTGCCACTTCAGGGAAGTGTTCTCATTTTTCTGCTTAGATCACAGACATTTATGTTGCTTTAATTTATTAAAAAGACATCTAAATTTAAGGGAACTCATAATCAACACTATAACCTAGATGACACCTGCAGCTCATGGCCCGTACCCACACAGTACAGCTGCACTGCAAAAAAGTCTCACTGATGATGGGGACTGGCAGCTCTCCCAGCTTCCAGTCTTCCACGCCTTCAGTGAAAGATATGACTGACATCTGCATTTGTGAAATCCCTGCCACCATACACTCTCAAGGCCAATGTTTGGAGCTCTATTCTGTCCTACAAATCCATGTAGGTTTTCACAGCAATGCACCAAAGGTTTGATATGAAAGCATTTACATCTGATCATGGGAACTTAAGCTCTCCTTCTCACCTATGAGCTGAAGTGCATCTTAAGCCTTCTCTTTTTTTTTTCAAGAACTCTATTGATCTGCAATGAATAATTATTCATTATTAATACAAGGCATACTTAATTTGAAGTTTCATGCTTCTGAACAGTGAGATTCCTACATTTATAACTCATGCAATGCTTAATTCAAAGCAGTTACTAATTTCACTTTTATTTTACAGTTTACTATGTGTACTTTGTTAGTTTAGAAGATATTTCCTTAAGCGTCAGTTTTTGCTTTTGCTTTTTTAAACAATTTTCCAACTCACTCTTTTACTATCCCAAGCATCAGTGAAAATTATACCACACCAAAGAATATTGCAAAGGCTACTGTCCAAGCAATAATATATTTGTTATTGCTCAAGAAAAATAAACACTTTCATAAATGCATAAGTCATGAGAATAATTAGCTTTTAATAATTAGCTTTTTTAATACTACATGAAAAAATAAATTGAGGTCAGACAAAACAAAAATTAACAACTGTCAATGAAAAAACCTTAGGATTTTTGCACTGAGTAAATATCTTTCTTACAACTTTCTCTCATCTAGAGTAATGTATTAACTTTTCTATATCTATGTAGTTTTTATATTCTAATTCCAAATTTTTCAATCTTTACCTGTGGCTACATGCATTTCAGCACACAACAAAACAGCAGTTTTCTTTATTTTGCTGTGCTGTTAAAGAGGGTATAATTTTAATAATTTAAAGAAAATACTTCTATAAAGTCCAATAAATCAATGTTTCTTAAAGATAAAAGTTTGCAGAAATGTTATTTGCTCTGTTTTTTCTCTTAACTGGTTTTCTGTTTAGCATTAATTTTAAATGTAATGTTATTTCAGTCAAGCAATACTTTTAAGCGTGCTGAATAGTGTGGAACATTCCTTTATTCTGATGTCATGCAGAAAGCATTTTTCTCAGAAGACATCTTTTGTAGTTGTAACCAAAAGGCAAAGAAACTGGAGATCTCAAAAGGTGGGGGAGGGAATGGGGGGGAAAGGCTTAAAACTCCTCAATCCTGTCACTTCTAAAACTGTATTAGAACCACACATATTTTTGGCAGTGACATCTTAAAATAGTCCCTTATAAGCCAACACTTCTTTGCCCACATTCAAGGTATTATACTCATTTTTGCAGGTTTTGACTAAAAATTCCTTGCATTATTGTACTGTATCACAGGGAAGTTCGCTATAGTTTCATGAAAGACGTTTTCATTTCTGACTGGCATCTTCTCAATAGCAGGGGGCCCAGGCATACCGCTCTCTTCCAGGCAAACCTTTCTGCTCTTAAACAGTACAGCATTCATAATCTGCTTCCAGCACCACAGGGCAGCTACACAGAGAAGTTCCTGCAACTAAATAGGTTACATCACAGAGAAGGCCACTATTTGGCCAAGGTGTAAAGCATATACACCCCTCACTCAGTTCTGCACCTTACAAAAATAAAATATTGTCTACCCCAAAGACGTGCATTTTCATATTCAGCCTGGTATGTTGTGTATTTTAATGCATTTATTATGTATCATCACTCTCAATTAAGTACATGAAAGGGAAAAAATGAACTGCAGAAGAAAGAAAATTTAAAAAGGTCTCAACAGGATAAATACATGTACTTGCAATAACTTTTCTTTCTGCAAATACTCTTTTCACTGTATGGAACCGTACTTTATGCTGTATGTTACTTCGTAGGCTGTCTTACAGGCATAAACATAAAGGGAAAGCATAATAAGGTAGAATTGCTGAAAAGTATCATCAGCATGATTGAGGAACAAGAACTTCTCTTACAGGAAGGAAAGTTTGAGTGATCCCAGGATAAATTATTAAATTATAATTAAGAAAACTTTTGCATCATCATATGCTAGTCTATTGGAGCATTCCACCAAGGTATATTTAGAAAAGGAAAAGAAAGCATTTTGCAAGTACTTTTAAAAATACTCTCATTTGAAAGACAGTTATATACTCAGATTCATAGAATCACAGAATCATAGAATATGCTGAGTTGGAAGGGACCCATAAGGATCATCCAAGTCATCTCCCGGCTTTGCGCTAGACCAATCCCAAAGATCACATCATGTGCCTGAGAGTGGTGTCTAAACACTTCCTGATCTCTATCAGACTTGGGGCTATGACCACTTCCCTGGGGAGTCTATTCCAATGTTCTACTACCTTCTGGATAAAGAACTTTTTCTAATATCTGATTACAAAGACGTTAAGGGAAAATATCATGTGTTATCAGTATAGAGTTACACACCACAAATGCAGAGATAGATGTACATATCCTGTTTGAACTGAGAAATTCCAACTGTTGTTGCAACCACAAGTAATAACACACAACGTACACAAACTTCTGTGTACTTCTTAGAAATGCTAGAATAAAATGCACAACACTTTAGGTTGTGCATGCTATTGGATATTATTACTGAACTGAGATATAGGTGATATTATATATATATATATATGTGTGTGTGTGTGTGTGTGTAAAGCAAAATCATATACAGTTGATAAAGATGTTACCTTACCACCCATAATAAATACATGCCTGTTATTTTCCTGAATACCTACCAATTAGTACACCAGTTTCAACATATTCCACCAAAAACATACCATGTTTAAAGTAGGCAAAGACCACATAATTGTCAAAAAACTGCAATGTTAAAACAGGAGAATCCTGGTTTCTATTATCTTTTCTTAAGAAATATCTCTGGAACACATTCTGCCAGAGGCAGGGCTTGGGAGAACCTTGGCTTTTCCAACTGGGATCCCAGTCTTTTCATGTGGAGAGAAGGGAAACATGCTCCAAACAGATTTATGATAATATATCAAGCTAAATCAAATAATCTTTAGGCTTGGTAGGGACCTCTGGAGATCAGTTAGTCCATCCTCTCTGCCAAGGCAGGGTCACCTAGAGCAAGTTACACAGAAACATGTCCAGGTGGGGCTTGAATGTCTCCAGACAGGGAGACTCCACAACCTCTCTGGGCAGCCCCTTCCAGTGCTCTGTCACCTTCAATGTAATGAAGCTCTTTCTCATGTTGAGGGGGAACTTCTTGTGTTTTAGTTCAGAACCATCACCCCTTATCCTGTCACTGGACACCACTGAAGAATCTGGCATCGTCCTCTTGGCACCTGTCTCTATGCATTAATGAGATTCCCTCTCAGTCTTCTCCAGACTAAACAGGTCCAGCTCCCACAGTCTCTCCTCATGAGAGAGATGTTCCAGACCTCAAATCACCTCTGTTGCCTCCACTGGACACTCTCCAGCATCTCCTTGTCTTTCTTGTGCTGAGGAGCCCAGAACTGGACATTGCACTCCAGATGTGGCCTCACTAAGGCCAAGAGGGAGAGGATCACATCTCTCAGCACCTCTGGCCACACTCTTTCCAATGCACCCCAGGACACAAGACCTATAACTTTAATACACTCCTCCAATGCACTAGTGACAGGAAGAAATGTGACTGTTACTACCACTCAAAAGAAAAAATATTTTAAAATATCTTTAAACATGGTATCATTTTATTACAATTGGTGGGAATATTCGTAATTGTTTTAATGGGAAAATGTTTTTCTACTTTCAATTTTTCTTTTACAGAGACAGCACAGCTACAGGAGAGTACATGGCTTATGCATCAGCAGCGCTGGTAGCTAAGTTCCAGATGTAAGGTCCTCATTGCTGATGCTCCATGCACCAGAAAGAATATAGGTAGACTTTCAAAGTCCAGGTTGAGCTTGTGGCATTGGCAGTCAAGAAAAACACCTTTTCACTTACTTTTTTTTTCATTTAATTCTACAAAATAAATGAAATTATTGCAGGAAACACAATCCACTGCTTTATGATAAGAGATTTTTAAGAGAAGTTTTTGCTTTAAAAAACAACATCATGCACTGAATTCACACAGTTACCCTGTTGTCCATCACAAATGCCATGTGTTTACTAAAAAGAGCATTAAAGCATAAAAGGAAAGAAGTGGGACTGCTTTTGAAGGAAATCATGCTAAAGAACTTCAGAGAAGCAGTCCAAAGTCAAGAGTTCTAAATGTGAAAGTAAGATTCTCAGCTGCAAGCAGGATTGCTGAACAGATGAAGGCTAAAAAGGGCAGTGCTTCTGCATGTTTCTCAACCATTACTTTCGCATTGCTGTGGAGGAAAAAAAAAAAACAAACCTCAAACAAAAAAATAGGCTGCTTTGTGTTTTAGTCATTCAGTTTTCTTAAAATTATTTTTTCCCCTCAAAATTAAATGAATGTGTAATACAGACATTTGATACTAGAAGGGACCACACAGCACCATGAAAGTTAAGCAATAATATGGTATATCTATATGTTTTTGGTAGATATACCACATAACATTTTAAGTTGCAACTCAGAATAACCTAGGACTATACACAAAATATCCCAAGCATGTAAAGACATGTATCTATGAAAAATACTGCAGAATAGTCTCCATGATCAGTGGAACGACAATGCTGAAAATGAAGTTTACCTCCCACACCCTTAAAAAAAAGAGGGGCATAAATTACTGTGTAATATTGTTTCAAAAGCTCAATAATGGCAGTTCTCCCCAGCCCTCCTGCTACGTAGCCCCTTAAATGACAGCACTAACACTTGACAGTGCAAGAACTTCTTTATTTTCTTCTATGACTAGTCACCCCCAAAGTTTAGCATTCTTCATATTTATAACATATCCACCAAAAGCAAAAGTTCAGTGTCGTTCATAATACTTTGAAAGAGATGCAGCTTCAGAAATGATAGGAACCTTGGGGCATTTAAAATCGAATGCATTTTTAAAAATACTTTAAATTTCAGCTATGGACTGTAGCTAGGCCTGCTTGCCTAAAGATAATGCTCTGTATTACCATGCCATAGATCTGGGTTAAATTTCCAGCCTCCCAAGCTGGCACAACCTGGGGTGAGACTAGTACCTCTTGTTATCGTGCAAGCACCACTTCAGCCGATTAAGGAGCAGCACTGTTCAGCTCTGAAGAGAATCTCATCCTCCTCACCAAGAAACTGTGTCTTTGAGCACAGAGAGAGGTTAAAAACAGGGTTGAAATGGAGTATATCCTCAGGGCTCCATCAGGAACATGAAAGACAACCCCAGAAAGTATGTTACATGACAACAAAGACATCAAATAATTTTAGTGGAATAGCTGCCTTCTACCTCTACAAGTTTCCCTGGCACTTCCATATGCATACTGTACCTTTTTCCCCTTCCATCACAAGATTTTTGTGTACTGCTCTTACCTGCTATGAAACAGCTGCTGTATTTGAATCTAGATAGCTGGATTATAATGGTGGATTAAGTTATACACATGTAATGGATCAATTACCTGCATCTTCTGTACGCAGTGAAAAACAGAAACTACTTGTAAGAGGGCATGTGTGGAAAGCAAGCAGCAGGGTTCAAGTGTTGCTGCTTAGTCCTCTCACTCCCAGTCCTAAAATGTTACACAATCTGGTGCACTCAGCCCTGGAAAGAAGTTCAAAATTTAATTTAAATTGAGAAATGAAGGGGTTTGTTTCACTACTCCCAGGTACCAGCTAAACATTCAAATTATTCTTGTTACAATGGCTAGCAATCTATGTGAGTAAATGTGTGGTATTTACACAGAGATTCAAAGACAGTGCATACACAGGAAAGAATTTCACATGGTTCTTGCCTGCTTTCTGAAGAGAAACAAAGAAATTCCAAATTTGAACTGCTGATTGTAAAGCAGTTAGGGATCCTTTAGAAAGAAAGGTATCATCACACTACATGGTGTTGTAAAAGACAATGTTGCTACACTCAGGCTCATGGTACAAGCTTTGTATCTGATGACTTTAAAGCTTTGTAGTGTGACTACTTGGCTTGAAATCTGATTTTCTCCATTAATGCAGTTATATACAAAAGAAAAATGACTTTCAGAATAAAGTAAGCAGCTGCATAGTAATAGTGGGAGTAAAACCAGCATCTGTGGTCTTGTGCAAATCAGTATTAGTTTAAGACTGGATATTGACAAATAAATGGCTGAAAGGCTACATATTTGCTGGAATATAGAAAAAGCCAAAAAGGCCAGTGCTAAAGTGCCTAAAAATTTGAAAGATATATACTGCTGAAAATTAAATTGAAATACATTTTCTAAATACCTTCTGCAACATAAGTGGCCTGTATCTTCTTTCAAGACAGAGTATCAGTTTATTTCAAATTTAGAGATATTGGCCTTGATTCAAATTCATGGCAGTTATAGAAACCAATGTTCCATGGCTTGATTCAGGTGGCAAGCATTAAATCTTTTTCCTGCTGTCATGCAACAACAACTTTAATACAAATTAGCACTGCCAAACTCAGTTTCCTGAGCTCAGAAGTCCTTGATGCTACTCCCTGAATTTTATTCATACTTTCACACGGATTGTGCTTTGCTGAAATTGTTGTAGCTGACAAGAGACAAAAAAAAAAATACAATTTAATGACACTGGATTCAGTATTATAATTCATGACATTGTAGAAAATTTAACATGCAGCTCTTCATTATTTTTTTAACTGAAGTAAAGCTCAATCAAATCCATACAATGTTTCTGGGGGGTTTAAACATGTGAATTTGGTTTCTATTAGTCAGATCTTCCCTTCAGACCATTTGTTTATGCTGAACCTAATCTTGCTAGTCAACAATAATTCATTTTACAAGATACCAATTCAACTTTTACAACGGCCTTCTTAGAGTTCAAGACAAAACCCTCCAAGCCTCTGAAAATACAAAGCAACAAACCAAATTCAACAGTTTTCCTGAGTTTTCCTTCTCAACGGGAATATACAATTAACTAAACTTGACACTCCAGACAACTCAGAATGAGATCCAGAGGATAGATCTGAGTCAGAGAAAGCATATTTCCACTTAAGAAAGAACCCTCTGTTTCTCCAATCAGCCACTCCAGACTGATGGGCCCTTAATTGCAGAGTTCCACAAAAAAGAGTGGGAAATGCCAATGAGTACCTAAGCCTCCTCGGTTTCCATGGCCATGCTCAAAAAACCCTGGCAAAAATTTGCATTTCAAGGAACGCCCAGTTCCAATTCCTTGCGACTCCCATAGAAGCAAACTAAAATCCAAAACCACTTCCTAGCAAAATTTCTGCCAAACCAGTCAGCTCTCTGTAACTTTAAAATGAACAACTCATTCTATATGAATTCAGACTTCAGTTTACAGCCAGTCATTCATAAGTCTGTTTTCCTTTTTTATTAATATTTTACCACTAATTTGTAATCCAGGAGTACCAAAAGATAATCAAGCTCTTGGCTTCAGTCTGCTGCCAGTAAAAAGGCATATAATGGTCAGTGCAGATTAGAGACTTACAATGTGTGAAGACGAAGCAAAACAAACTAAAATAACATCCCTTTTCCTCTTCAAAATCCTGCAATGATGAGGATAGCCTTGGCAGTTCTATGACGAACAGGATTTTCATTTAACATCTAATTTTAACCTTTTTTATTTTTTAATAATGGCAGCCTAGCTATTTTCTAAGTGACTTGCTTTTGGTATTTTTTAACTTCTCCATATAAAAGAAGACAATCACCAGTTTCTCAGTTACCTCTTTATCTGCCCACCTGTAACTACCCTTGGCCAACTGCCTTGCAAGTGTGAATAAAGAAAGAAACACCAAAGTTAGCACAGGGTAACATCACTGAGGCTCTGAAGGTGTGATGTACATGTGTTCTGGCTGGCCCAAGTGGCTCCTTGTTGTCATAGGGAATGTTGGTGCTTCTCCTGAGAAAAGGGGAAATTATACTTATGATTCTCCTCATAAATGGGTTTAAATGATTCTCCAATATAAATAAGACTAGAGTCTTTCTGACTTACTCTTCAAAAGCAAAGAGACCAAAAATAGTGATCAATGTGTTGAATACTTGCGTGTGTGTGTGTGGGTGCGTATGAGTCTTCTGGAACTACAAAATTTTACACCACTATCAAAGGACAAGGTTTTCATAACTCATGTTAACAATTATACACACTTATCCAGGATTTGTAGCTTTTTTGCCAATACTCGATGCTAAGATAAAGAGAATTTTGTGAAAACTCTGCTCCAACCTAAAGGTCATACAGGTAGAAAATAGACTTCAAAGAGCACGGTAGGTGTTAAAAAATAAACAAAAAAAGAAGTAAGGAAAGCAACAGGTTCAAGGCATACTATGCATTGATAAAATTCACTCTATATCTTACTACATATCAAGCATTTATCCATTGTCATGAATAGAAATGCCATGCTGTTTTCAAGACTCATAAATGTGAATGCATAAAACAGACTTCCAGTATCTACTTACAATTTGGAATTGCAGAAATGGCAGTGTTACCAGTGAAATCAGAGAAGGGTCTCTTATTGATTTCATCTGCAGTAGGCCCCAAGTGATTAAAAAAAAAAAAATCGGATGTTCTAAATGTAAGTGCAAGCTTCCAAGAGATCCTGAACATCTTACTGGCACTGACTTATTTTGGTGGCTAATAGCAAGACATTATATAAAATTTTGGCTCTAGTACCTACAGTAAGTGAATGTTTTTGCATCTCAGGCATAAAAACACATACAGAGAGAAAAGGATAGAAAAAGCAGAAGAGGAAAGTTGGAATGAATTTTGATGGGATTTCCTAGCTGCGCTGCACATACTCAGCTGGATACTCAGCTTGTGTAAATTGACAACATAGCACTGGAGCCAGTGGAGCCACGGTACTTAACACAAACTAATAATCTGGCTCTATGTACTGTTGTCAAGAGAAAAATAAGAACAATCTCTTCCCACCACAGAGATCAAAATATAAAAGTGACCCTAATGAATATAATGGTGTTTGGGGAATTCCAAAAGAAATGATGAAGGGACAGAGAGGGTAATGGCTGAGCAATAATGCCTCACGTACCCTCACTGCTAAGAGATTCATAATTAAAATCTTCTCTAGCTGTGTGCATAGTGCCCATGGCAATGTGTGCCTTTGCACTTCACAGAAATAGGGAAAAACTTACTGACAAAGGACTGTGAGCCCAAGATACAGCACTGAAAGAGGTATTTAAACCTGTGAAGTATGCTTGACACCTGTTGAGAAATTCACAAAAATTAATGGTGATATTATGGGATGGGCCAAACATAAATAACTAGAGATCAGCTGGATACTTAAAGTTTAGAACAATTCAACTTTTTCTCTTCGTGAAAAAAACCCACTTTTTTTTTAATAAAACTCTTTAGTGGATGTGAGTTTAAAAAATTATCAAAAATCTTTCAAAACAGAACTGAAATTGACTTCTCAAAATGAAGTGCAACATACAACCCAGACAGATTATGTTTTTAAAATTCCCACAAAGATACTTTCTAGCCTGTCTGATAGTTCACTTTTTTTGCAGTTTTTCTTATGCTTATAAACATGAAAAATATCTTGCTGCCCTAAACTTCAGGAATATCTCTCAATTTCTGAGAAGTAATGAGTCATTTCACAAGCACAGTGACTGCTATGATCATTTATCAGACAAAAGCCAAAGTAAAATATAATAATTTTATTATTTTGTGAGCCTAGTTAATAATATTAGACATTAAAACTACCACTAAGCAGAGTTTTAATAAAAGTTATACTAAAAGAATTATTCAAAATCACTTGAAATCAGTGAGAGTCTTCCCATTAATTGACTTTTGTGAGCTTTGAAACAGGGCTGAATTGGTCAGCAACGATGCTCCAAGGCACATCACAAAATAAAATTCAATTAGGAATATAGAAACGTGCAGTCATTGTACCCTTATCACGACAGAGGAAAAGCCACCTTTTCAGTAATCTTTGGTAGAGCTTCCCAAAGCTATACCTACTTAATACTACGCTGCTTGTCAGGGATTCTTTCTCCCTTTTTTGGGACACATTAATCTGAAGTATTTAAAGCAATCCTGGCATGGCCTGAACACAATAGGAGAATGTCCTCCATGACAAATGCCAGGTGCTCCTGCCAGCAGAGCGATTCCCTGACCCTAGGAGCTGGCAGAACAGAACGTCTCAATTGGCTCGGAGGACAGCCAGCTTTCTGAGGAGGCATTTAGTAACTTCCCTAGCCACAAGCAGAAATAAACTTGTGCCATGCACTTAAAATAATAGAAAGAAAAGGCTAGATGGGGACCCAAAAAATCTAAAATAAAGCCTTCTGCCTGCTTGCTTCTGAATGGTAAGGATAGAACAGATCGCCATTACAAGACAAACAGAAGAATACAAATTCCCTAAATTAAGAAAAATACTTAACACAAAGTTATATCCCAGGGCTCTTTTTTCCTACATTCTGTAGCACTGTATCTCTTTCATATTTTGTCTAGTTTTGCTTATTTTAATTTTAAATAAATCTTAAATGGATGTTCTTTGGATAACTTGATGTTCTGGCATACTGTATATTGGCAATGAGCACTCATTCATTAAATATATGAGTGATTCTGAAAATCTTTAATTGAGTAAGATTCCTGTATTTAACTATTAAATCTAAAGTAGAAATGCAAGGGTTTGAAAGGCTGGGCCAAAGATTTATAACAGGAAGAGAATATGTATCACCATTCTTGCTGCATTAGCATACACTTAGAAGATCACCAGTGCATTTTAAAATTTATATCATCTAAAAACACATGACAATACCGAATTGGCTTTAAAATTCAGCCTGAAGTATCTGCATATTTCATATATTTGTACTAGGCTTTAAATGATTGCATGTTCCTGACACTCTTCACTAACTACTGCTTGATATAGGGTTTTCACATCTCCAAAGAATTTACCCATTTTAATGGTACAATTTACGCAATTTTAAAAGCATTTCTTTCTGACAGAAATAAGGAACCCAGTCCAGCTGCTACTGAAAACTGGATAAGGTTATGTGATATTGACATGTTCTTCTATTAAAGTCACAATCCAAATAGTATTTTTTTGCTAGTGGGAGAAAATTTTAAAAATAGTAGTGATTGAAAAACCAAAGTGACATTTTTCAAAACAGGCCCTTATGGACCTACATATCTTTGTGCTTTTCAATGAAATTAATGTTTCTGAAGATAGAATATATCTGAAAGGGAAATATAAGATTCTGAACCACTTTGACTGTTTTGAAAATATTACCCTGCAATTTCAAATCATTGTTCAATAGAGAACATTGGGGTTTTGGGTTTTTTTTTTTTTTTGCTTTAAAGTAGCCGTTCTCTAAAGCTAGAAATTTTAATGTAATTTACTAGAACTTATGGAAAATTTTCATTTAAATCTGCAAACCCAAGTTTTAATTTCTTGGGCAACTTCAGCATCTGCTTTGTTTATACTAGCAAGTGAAATTGAAAGCAATATATTATCCAGCCTTAAGGGCTTGCTTCTCTTTCTCCTTTCAATTTATCTTGTCTCCAAGGAGTCCTGCATTAAAATAAAAAAAAATAAAATAAAATATCAATACTATTCTTTTTTAATTTCTATGTGTTTAATTGTAAGCAGCAATTAATCAATTTTTTTTCAATTTCACTTCTTCTTGGGGGCATCTCACTGATAAAGCAAAAATCAACACCAATGTATTAATCAAATAATCACAAAACTTTGAGGCAAGAAAGTGTTCACCCCATCAAGATTTTAACCTAAAGCTAAGCAAATCCCATCTTTTACTTGAATTATTGGTAAAACTCATTTATTTTTCCTCAAAAACATTTTCAGTGTATATATTAAATTTCAATAGCAGAAGGCCAATTTCTCTTTTCAATTACACTCTGCAACTTCATTAACACCAGTGGAATTGTTTGGATATAAGTAATGGCAAAAAAATTACTCACAGTTTACACCTTTTTTTTCTGTCTACTTTTTATTAGAGAAAAGAGAGCTCACACCTAATCCACACTGATATTCCCAGTATGATCCTAAAGCCTGGAAAATGCAAATTTCAATCACTTTGACATTGTTGTTGCTACTAAATCCACTTTAAATGGAAGAACATTAGATACTGCCTCTCTCTTCAACATTTTAATATCAGTGGATCAAATCAAATCTCTCTGGATAGGCTTGGATTTTGATCTATGTGCAAGATTAGTTAAGAGTCACCCAGATTTTCATTCAAACCCCTTAATTTCTGAGAATTCTCAGTATATCTGACAAGTTGGCCTTCCTACTGCAATTATTTTTGTGAATATATGTAAACTCCTCTGACAATGTGTTTGACCCCATTTATATAAGAACTGTCACAAGATTTTTTTTTTTTTAGATACTCTTACAGATAAGAAAATCAAGTATTCCAGGAGTTAATTTGAATTTCTAGAATAATTCTTTATAATATTAACCTTTTTTTTTAAATTTTGCTTTGGTTTGGTTTTGTTTGTTTGTTTGTTTAACCTATTTAATTATTTCCACTCTCTTAATCAGTTCAGATAACTTAGTTAACTGCAGCAATCTCTTTACTTCTGCACAGGCAAAATGTTGTCCATCAACAGACATCCTGAAGTTTTTTCTTCAAATATGTAAACTAACATTTTTCACTGAAAGATTTTAAAAGTCTTAGCATATTTTTGCTGCACAGCTAAGTTCTCAAAAAAAAAAAAAAAAAAAAGTGTAGGGCAGATTTATATTCATTTACCTAAATAAAATACATCTGCCAAATTGTTTTACATCGTGCAGTAGTAAATTCATCACTAGAGCAGGAATGAACACCCTTCCAATAAGAAAAGTGTAAGCACCGACAACTTCATTACAGCACATTCTGCCACACACCACTTCCCCCCTCACAGAATCACAGCCTCTAAGAGAAGCTTTGTGCTTCCTGGCAAGGGAATGATTTGTGATAAACTCACTGCCACTACTACTTTTCTTTGCCCTTGTTAATACCTGGATCTCTTACACAAGAAGTGCCTTTATTTATATATGTATATTTTTTATGTATGAGATATATATACTTATTTATCTGCCTCATTTAGCCTCCACCAGAAAACCTGAATATGTGAAAACATGTATCTGACTGGCAAGTTACTTCAGAAATTAAAAACTTCATGGCAAGCACGAAACTATTGATAGGATTTGTTTACATATATTATACCCTTTTTTTTTAATGTAGAACTTACATCTGCTTCATAAATTTCATCACCTTTATTTGTAAAAAGGCAGCCAGTGAATTATTTTAAGTAATTTATTTCTGATCAAGAGTGATCATAGTTTCTTTTTATCACTATATTTCTAGCTCAGTTTTACATGTGGTAATATTTTCTGAAAAGTTAGCTCTCTATTATTTTGATTAGTTGTTTTGCTATGTCTATAGAAAAATAAATAAATCTATAAATATATAAATAAATAGCTCAATAAGAACTCAAATAATTACTGGGTCAGCAAAGCAGCTGATTACATTATCTTAAAAAATCTGAGGTAGAGAAATGTATATTGACAATTATGTTTTTATTGAAGCTGACCATAGAGATAAAACCTCAAAATTCTGTGTTATTAATGCTGCTGGCCTTATGCAAAAATGAGATTTTCTCTTGATTAAATACTCAAATTCATCTGTTGGAATCCATTACTTTAAAAAGGAGTTTTTCAGAAAAAGTTTTTATGTGCTCTCCAGGGTAAAAAAAATTCAAGTTTGACGTAGTAACAATCACTGCCAAAAACATGTCTGTCAATATGTGATCTTAAAACAATCTCATTAAGAGAGGTATATCTCAAGTATTATTACAAAGCACACTTTTAATAAAGTCCTATTAGCACTTTATTAAGCAGTTTATGTAGTGCTATTCTAATGATGAATCTATTGTTTCTTGCAGAAAAAAAAAAGTTTTCAGCATCTTGATGACTTCCACATCTTTTAAATCTTATAAAGCATCTTCACAGTTCTCTAAATCCATACCAAGATTTTTTAAGTACCTATTCTATTGAGCCTCAGTTTAACAGGTCATCACTAGTACTCAACTAAGAAAATCAGTTAAAAATAGCTGTCCAGAGTAGGTATCTACAGAGGTGAATGATCATTTTAGTTTGCTCTGTTGTGAAATAACTCTACAAATTAAATAAAAGTAGCTGCATGTTGCATACCAAAACATCTGTTTACGAGCAAGGAGCTGGGCTGTAATGTCCACCGATAAGAGAGTCCAGGCTTTACCCTTTAATTTAAAAGTCATGGAAAACACAAAAAGCATGAAGTCATAAAAAGCCAGAAATTATACCAATTTTCTTTTCTTTTTAAAGGTGCTTATTTCAGACTTTGATTATAGTACATTTTACCTTTCAAAGTGAAAGTATGATCCTTAAAGCACCAGCTGCTGGACAGCAGTGCTTGTTCAAGGCCTGGTCTCCTGTTTGCACTCTGTCCTACTAGGCTGCCTCAAAGGTGGTCAACCTTCCCCACCTTCTTCCATCCCACTGCTTTGATGGAGAAACACACAGCACTTTGTGTGTGGAAAAAGCTTTTTTCCCACTTTCTCTACAAATGAATATTTCTGTGATACAGCATTGCAAATCTGATCTTGCCTCCTGTCTTCACCTTCACTAAAAAATCTTAGAGTATTTGGACAGCAATCCAGTTCACCAAACCATTCTATGGACATACAAGGTCATCCTTGCCCGTGTCCTGGGTTCTTTAAGAAAAGGGAGAGCCCCATCTTATCACAAAAGCATGGGCACACAGCCTCTGGGCTTGGACCTGCAACTCAGGGGTGCCCTCACTGCACAGCCAGATACATCATCGTGATACCTTGGACATTTTGGCCCATGGGATCAAGAGAAGAAGAAAGAAGTGTCCACACCACATACAGCCCCAAACGGAAGCTAAAGAGGTTTCCAGAAAAATGCTGCCTCCACTGACTAACATTCCTTTCTTCCTCTTGCAGATCAAAAGATCCTTTCTACCCTCAATCCAACCATCAGGTTGCAGTGAGAAATTTTCAGTACTTCTCATCTGGTCCTCCTATGAAGCTCTGTACAACTATGTAAGATGACATTTCTCCATGATATTTCTACTTAGAAGGTAACTTTTCACCTAAAGTTTCCATCTGGTATCCTCAGTTTCACAAATGAAGCCCAGTCCCTTAGTGGACATGAAGATAACTTCCTTATTTACCAAGGTCAGCTTTCCCAGGGAATTTCTTCATTTCTTTTCAGCCTTCTGCCCTCTCACAAACAAGCACAGTGTTTCAAATGTAAGGACAGAAGCAAGCACCAGACATGCAAGCCTTTTAACATGTTTTATGCCAAACAGTGAAATCATCTGACTGCAGAGTAAAACAGCACCTAATTATATGGGTAGTGGTCTTACATGTTCTGCACCAAGCGTAATCCTTTAAGATTCACTTCAAGAAAAAAAATGCCCCCCTTAAAAAATTATGTTTAAGTCTGTTTGCTGCCTATATGAACAGTAGATGTTTCTCCAGCAGTTTGATGCTCCCCCAAAACAAGAACTTCTTCCCTGTAATAAATCTGTTTCCAGGAAATAATAGGCACCAATGTGACATGTAACAGTGGTTAAAAAATCAGGCTTTGAAGTGCTAAGTGATCACAGGAGCTCTTTTTTAATGTCCAGAGCAGTTGTTAAAAATTATCTATCTACGTGACTTTATTTTGTGCATTTCTATACGGCCAAGTTGATGCAAAACATTTCTGCACAATGAAGGGAAATTTTAATATTTAATCCTGGTTTTTTCCATTCCTGAAGCACCTCATCCCTCTTAGAGACACATCAGAGAGATCTAATCAAACGTCACTAGCTTCAACTTTTATGAGTTTTAAAAAGTTATTTGCAATTTTCTTGTGCACCTATTTCTTATATAGAAACAAACTTTTCTTCCCATTTTCCTCTTGTTAAATTTCCAGTGGAATTCTTTTCAAAGATTCAGTGTCACTGGACCTCTGAAAAATTCTCCCTTACTTCTAACTACCTATCACCTGCAATATAGAACTGGCTTCCTTGGTTTCTTCCAGAATACTTAGGAATATACTTGTAGTAACCATAAAAAAATCCCAAGTGGCAGGAGCCCTCTTGATGTTCAAGGCCCAGCTTATAAGCAATTAAAACAATATGCAGACACTGAATTCAGCATGAACCATTGATGTTAAAGAATGTCTGTAGCATGCTTCCATTTCTGATTAATCCTGTCCACAATGTTAAGTTGTAGAGGAACAAATAAAATTCCACAGTTCCTGGAAGAGTTTTGCATAATTTTGGATATAAAAAAAGACTCCTGATTAGTACCTTCCTGTGATTTTTCCCTCCAGAAAATAACTGATACTCATTACCTATGGATTGCGCTACAGTGATAATTTTATGATCCATCTATTACGATCTCTATTATAATCATAATATATCTATTATGATCCCCAACTTTTTAAAAGATTCCAATTTAATCTTTCTTTTCTAGACTCCCACTGTTTCATTGCAGGTGCATTTCTATCCCTTAAACTCAATATACTCAATTACACAATATTTAATATCACATATAACAAACTTCATCACAGTTTGAAGACTGACGATCTTCTGTGGCGTATCTTTTAATCAGAGTTTGTTCAGCCACTCGAAATCACTGCTATTGCTGACCCATCCTTAGCATTATTGTTGCAAAGTTTGCATTCCCTATACTGCACTAACATGCAAAAAATCACTGTTTCTTATTGGACAGCTCTAAAATTTCAGACCTGGTCTACTCCACACAGAACATCACATCTCAGGACTGTGCTGGGCCTCATTAGTGTTCAGCCTTGCAGCAGAGAAGGCCAATGGCATACTGAGCCGTATCAACTAGAATGTATGCAGTAGGTGCCTCTCTCCTTACAACACCTGTGACATTGCACCTGCAGTACCCAGTCCAGTTTTGGGCTCTCCAGGGCAAGAAATACAGGGACATATAGGAGCAAGTCACTGGAGAAAGCCATCAAGACATAAAGAGGACTGCACTACATAATGTACTATGAGAGGCTGAGAGAACAGGGTTTGTTCATCCATAAGTACAGGAGGTGAAATAAAGACATTTCTGTCTACAGCTATCTAGTGGAATGCTACAAAGAAGATGGAGCCAGACCCTTTGCAGATGTGTACAGTTTTAGGACAAGAGATGAAGACAGAAGCTTGAATATAGGCAACTCCAAATGAATACTATGAAAACTTCTTTTGCCATGAGGTGGTGAAACACTAAAAGTTGGTCACCTGATTCTAGAAATTGTAGAATCTGCATCCATGGAAATATTCAAAGCCTAATTTGACACAGACCTGGGCACCTGATCCAGATGACCCTGTTTCGGCAGCGGAGGTTGGACTAGATGACCTCCAGAGGTTCCTGCCAGCCTCAGCTGTTCTGTGATTTAAAGCAAGTCAAAGCCTAAGCCTATCATGACATCATACAGTAAAATCAGGCCCTGGTCTAGACTGATGATAGATGTTCTAACCTGAAAAGAAATCAAACTGTTTCCTACACTTCGAAATTTGCTGTGGAAGAAATCCAGCTTCCTTTCACTTTCTTTCCAACACATTCCTGTAGGCTTCTGAGCTGTATTTATCTTCCACAGAAATATACTCTACAAAGGATTTTCTAGAACACAATTACCATTTTCCCTCTCAAGGTGACAGGAAATGTGGCCACCCAACTTTCAATTCCCCCTCCTGGAACTCTTCAAATCTCTCCTCCTGATTAAAAACCTGGTTATCAAGACCACTACTATACAATTAGTTATGGATACCAACCTTCTGATGAACAGCATTCCACAATTTGTCTTTCACCACCCTTTCCTTAAACAAGTCAACATTACAACAATTATTTCAAGCCAGAACTCAAGGAATAGCAAATTTTATACCTGTAGCTACCTAGATATATCTGAAGCCTTTCTAGTAGTGCCAAGTCTACATTGATACAACTGAAACACATGACTTCAGATACTTGAGCATACAATTAATTAAACTTACATACATGATAACATCTCTGCTAACATGCAAACTTAGATATTTATGGAAACAGTTATTACAGATCAGTTCTTTCTCAAAAAATGACATACAGAAATTATATGGGTCTGAAATTTCATACCTTTGAAAAAAGTTATTATCAATGCATATTTTGATTATATGCCCTTTAAACTAATGCCCATATCACTACTAATTGATTTTGTTTACTTTTATCATGTATAAATAGACTGCATCCTGGTAAAAGGTATAATACATGCTGAAATTCACACGTGTTTATTGCAATGTTCAAGTCAGCACTGCAATTACTTTTATGCCATTGGGGTTTCACCCAGCAAAAACAATATCCAAGCATTTAATTTTGCTAAATTCAATCTTTAATATGCACTTAGCTTGATCATAAAAAAACCAAAACTTCAAATACGAGTGCAAAATTAACTGTGTTACAGAAAACCTTCATTTCCAACAAATGAAGAATAAACAACAATTAAAACTATGAACTCTTCAAAGCAGGCACTTTTTTTTATTTTCTAGGCATTATATGGTATGATACCTTGTCCATACAGTCCAATAATGTCTTCCTTAATAATATCAACACGAGATAAAAACACATCATAAAGCAGGGTAATTAAGCCATGACATATCTCATAGCCATTGATGAAATGCACTGAAAATGACAGTAGCCAAAACTCTTTAACTGAGACCCTTTTCTTCAACAAGTGAGAGAATCACCAAGGAGACTTGCTACAGCTTCCAGAAACATTCTACATAACAATGCAAGAACAGGAGTACTGGGTCAGACCAGTGTTTCCTGTATCCCATCTCCAACAATCCTCAAAAGTAGCTGCAAGGAACAACATAAGAAAAGTGACACCATCTATAATATGCACCCAAAGTCTCCAAAGTCCAATCATTTTCAGTGCAGGCATTTCCTCAAATAAATATGCATTTAGTAACATTCCGTGGATTACCCTGTCATTAATTTGTTCCATCTTCTCTGAATTTCATAAAAGCTATTCACACCTTAACACATTTAAACGACATCACTTCCTCTTACAGGAACTCAGCATCCCAGATCAACCAAGCACACTGATAAAATCCTCATATTAGCAGCAGTAACAGTAGTACTAACACATCCACTACATAACCAAGTACCACAGGGCAAAACCCCTGCACTGAGCCCCCAAAATCCTAGAGAGCAACTATCCAATAAGAGATAAGAAAATATTTAGAAGCAGTAAGAAGACAGCAGCTAGCATCACAAGAAGTGGTATCTAGTTAGAAGTAGCTTGATGCTTTTGTAGGCACTTCAGGTAAGCAACAACTTGGGAAGAGAGATGAATCCAAAAGGTGATGTTACAAAGAAATCCTAGTCCAAGCATGAGGTATCAAACAAATGCATGTTTGCAAAATAGTAAATGGGCAACAGGGCTGGTGTTACAAATCAAAGGAAAACTTTGACAAACATATGATAGAGCTGGGCGAAGAAGGACTTGAAACTTAGGGTGATATTAATATTTCATGGACCAGAGAAGAGATGTCAGTGGGGACATAAAAAGACATGGTCAGTGTGACAGTCTGTCACTCTGAAAATGATCTCTGTAAGACAATTCTGGATAAATAGGACTGGAGAAAAAATATTTCTCAATGGTAGTGAGGATGAGTGTTTAACTGAAGAGTAGGCAGGAAAGCATACAGCAGGGATGTTGGGCAGAAAAAGCCTGCAAGACTTTGATGTGGTCTGAATGCAAAGAACTTCAGAACAGAAGAGTTACACTATGTCAGTAAAAAAATCAATATAGCAGAGAAAGAGCATCCCTTTCCATGATATTCCACGTCAGCATCCAGAAGTCAGCTGTGTAAAAACTTCCTGAAGCTGAGTTGCATCATCACCATCACACTTAACAGCTCCTCAGAGATGTAATAGAGTAATACCTGATGCATTTTTGAGCCTGCTCATATTTTGACCTCTAAAACACCCTTTGGCAAGGAATTCCACTGAGCAATTCAATTACATGCAATTGATAGGATTGAAGGGAGGCACACAGAAAATCCATGAAAAAAAAATTACAACTTCTGTTAAATGTTTTAAAACTGCTTCCTGAGAATTACACAGAATGTTTCCTTGTTCTCATAATATTAAAGTTAATTAATACTTTTTCTCCAACTACCTTCTTGAGGCCTTGTTCAGTCATCTCTTTTCCAAGAGGAAGTATTTTACTTTAACTCTTCCTCTGACAAAACTCCTTCCATGTATCTCATCAGCCTTTATGACCTTATCTCAAACTACAGTATCTTTTTGAAAAAATGATAGCAAAAATACACACCACAGATAGATTTCACACACTGGATTTATGGATTGGCATTCATGTTTTCGGTTTGTTTTTTCTATTTGTTTTTGGTTTGTTTTTTCTATTTTTTTCCTACTCTCACCAAATAATCTATTTGTTCTTTTAACTACTAGGCTATGAGGAAAAGGTCTTTATCAGTGAGACTGACAAATTTACAGACCTCTACTAACAGGCCATATAGCACTGTTAACCTGAAAAGTAGATGGAGGGCTTGTAAAGAACTCCAGGAGATCTGTTTTGGCTAAGGGAATCTAAGCTAAGCAATAGGGAGATGACAGAGAAGCAAGACTACATTTTCATTGAGATAGATACACCAAAGCCTATGAATCATCTGCAAAGAGATGATACTTAAATTGTCTTTCCACATAAGATTATGCAAAGATGAAGAGCAGAATAAGGGGGAAAAAAGAGGGTGGTTGAGAGACAACATGTTGCAGAACTCCCACACAAAGCTGGGTAATGAATGAGAAAGAGCCTCCAAAGGATGCACTGAAGAAGTGATCAAAGTATCCAAAAGCAGCAGAGATGGAATTTGCCAAGAAGTCACAAGGCAAAAAGAATATGGCATGGTCTACTGTTTTCACAGCTGGCTGGCAGGTTGAGAGAAGGAAAGCTTAAGATTTAAAGTGCAACTCACAATGATTAAAGTGATCTTTAGAAGTCCGTGTCTTGCTTGGAGAGACAGTCTCAGAAGCAATCCAGTGCAATCACCCCAGAATGTCACCCTTAGTCACATTTGCCTCTGCTGTGCATTTTAGCATGCCCCCAGCACTGGTGCCCATCACTGCAATGCACTCTGCACGCTGCTGTTTCTGCTTCACTAGCATAGGGCCATAGCAGGATGCTCAGAAGCTGCTTCACTCATGGTATTGCAATACCCAGGGCTTTTATTTAGCAACTGAATTTGCCTTATACAGACCTCTGAGAAGATCATATTGACCTGAGCTAGTATGAATTCCAACTGGAACTGTACTACCCAGCTTTACCAGGCTCTGCCAGGAACCAAGACACAAGTGGAAGGCCTTGTTATGGATCTGCATCGCCATTTGCTACCCATTCCCAGATCAGTTAACCACATTTGCCCTCTTCTGCTAACCTTTCTCTTGCCAGAGAAGGAAATTACTAAAAAATGTAACAAGTACAGTTTCCCACCCTCAATTCTCTTCAAAGAATTGGTCCATGAAGTGGGATAGGCTAGAACAAAATTATTACTTAATTTTTTTTTGATCCTCCTATCCCTCTGTATTTTGCACTCACATCTCCCATGAAAGATTTTTTTTTAGATGGGCTGTGTGATTGCACAACAGCCAAAATGAGTAAGAAACTCTATAAACTAACTTATTTTCCAACAATTACATGTGCACATGCAAATACTCACAGATACTTCTATACACCAACCACTTCTGAAAATAAAAATGGAAATAACAGTAATCTTCCAAGCTCTGTGTTTTTCATTGCACACAGCAAAGAAAAACTTCTTACTTACTTTCTTACCACTGTTCTTACTGATATACTTTATTTATTAACATTTTCTGTCCCTTAGAAAAAAAAGATAAATTAATTATAATTTGCTCCCATTTAGACAATTTTGTGTATAGCATGCATTTCAGTGGTATGTTGAAAAAAGAGCCAAAATCAACACATACATTTTCTTAAGTGAAGACTTGAATAAAACAAAGCCAGGCACTTGGTTCCTCTTTCATTCCATATGATACACAGCTGCGTCAATCCCATCAGGAAACAGGCAACAGGAAATTCTTAACATTCTGAAGAGAAATCTAAAGATGTGTCTCATCACCCTTCCTCCTGAAAGTGCTTTTCGATTGTCTAAAAGATGTTTATACTAGTTCTAAAATTATTAATTACTTTGCTTAGTTTTTTAGCAGCTACAGGCCTCATTAAATAGCTAACAAGGAGACAATTTTTTTTTCTTTTTATAAGTTGCCTACACTTTTTCATTTCCTTCATCTCATAATATAAATTGTTAGGGAAACCTTGACACCTATGGACAAAATCAAAGCCAAGTACTCTAGCTATTGGAAAACATTCCTTCATAATGTGCTGCTCCTGTGTTATTTGTGTTTCTAACTATAGCTCTTGCATATATAATTCCATTATACTTTTATAAATCACCATTTTGAAAAATGCTTTTGAACCATTAATATATTTTCCTGGTTAAAATTCTTTGAGATGTTCTTAACAAGAGTCTTAGATAATGAATTTGGGCAAACTCTGGAACAGTCTTTACAGTATTATCATTCTCATTAATTTTCAGAACTACCCACTGTGTTGAGATGATTGTCATGGGCCTAAGACTTCAATTTGGCTAAATATTTTTGCATATATTTCAACATATAAGTAACTAACAGATGTTTAAAATGTTAAGTTCACAATCTAAAAATAGTTAAATATTTACTATAGTATCGTAATTTGGTTTTGCACTGATTTTTATTTTTCTGCTTCTATCTTTATATACTGTTTTAGAGTCCTGCTTGGCTGTAGGCAAAATGCTTTAAAACAACATCACATGAAAACAAAACATACTTGATTTAGTAAATACAGCTGTGTTTTTAAAGACAGAAAATAAATAAACACTCAAAGGTACCACAAATTAAAAACAGAGAAAACATTTAAGAAAAGAAAACATTTAATGTAGAAATGTTACTTTTACCTAAGATCCAGGCTTAATGTGAAACCTTTTAAATTGTTTGCATATTAAAAGCTGTAGAATTCATGGTTTATTTCTGCTTTAGAAACCTTACACATTCTACTGTCTTACACCATTCCTAGAAGGCTCTATTAGACAAAAACAACATTACTTTCAAAATGTTAATACACAGCATATACAGTATCTTACTTTAGTCCAAATTATTCTTTGCCCTTTTTTGTTTGTTTGTTTTTTGATTTTTTTTTGTTATCTTTGAAGACTGCTTCTGTTTCCATTGTTTCATTCTTAACCATTCACATATCAGAGCAATAAGTATTTCATTACTGGTTTATCTGTCCAGAGGCTTGAGAAGCAGTAACAATTAACCCTCCCTTCACAGTGATTGATACAGGCTTTGCTTTCAATTTGTTCCACTACACAGATCATGAAATTCTGAATGCGATCATCCTTATTGACCTACACTTTCAAACACACGGCTACAATGAGATGAAAGTAATTATTAAAAGGAACACAGGACTACTCAATGCTTGAAACAAAGTCTTGAAAAATCTTTTAGATGACCTTCTCATAAAATTAGCTTCTTTTGATATGAAATAAAATTATGGATTTTCTTCATAATCTGGAAATATTCAATGTAAATCTGATCAAGGTACACTATCATTATATCACATAAGCCCAGTCCTAATTTCACATCAGTTCATATCTCACCCAATAAACAGTAACTTCAACCAGAGGGATCGCAGTAGGATCACGCCCTATATATTTTAAAAGTTCCTCTGTCAGCTTTATTTTACACCAGCTCTGCTTGAAACGTTGTGTTGAAAATGACAAGACAGTAATTACTATTCTACTGTACTCTGATTCAAAAAAGAAACAGTGTTTCTTTTTAAGATTCCAGCCTTCTTGAAGCACCTAATGTAAATAAGTAGAGAGGAAATTCAGACTGCTACGGAAAAATGAGAAACTCAAGTCAGATTTCCATCATCAGCTGAGATGAACCAAGACCTATACACATCACTGCTGAAGACTTACTGCAGTGGAAAACAAATATTTTTCATAAACCCTTGAAAAATAACCCCACAAAATATTAATTTCTTTTAACGGATACATTTTTAAAAATTAAATAGGATTGGTAGGTGAGCAGTAATGATAGAACTACTTAAAAAATGGGATGCAGTCAAAGAAAATCAGGATAGAAAACTGTGCAGAAGGATGTTCTTACAGGCCTGAGGCTCTAATCACAAAACAAAGTGATGGAGATGAACCAATACTGCATGGATTAGCAATGAATTATTTTGAACTATAATCATGTGCCAGCACAAAGGGGAGGTAAAAACTAGCCATTACTCACAAGCTGATCTGCAGATAAGAAGAAAAAAAAAGTGAAAAAGGGAAAAATTTATATGCTAAACTGAGTCAGGAGAATAATGAAAATCTAAAATGTTGTTACACTTCAAGTAACATTATATTTAATGTCCTTCATGTACTGTATAATGTTGAGTATTTACACAATAGAGTCTGTAAGACACTAGGGCTATAACAGGGTTAAATTGGATAACTCTTCTGCAAATTAGTACTGCATAATAATATGTGCTGAAAAATATCCTAATAGATGAGTTAGTTTTAAAATAGCACACATGGGCACTAATTTCTCCCACTGTAAAATTGCAGAAAATACATATATATATATATATACACATGCATCGGTAGAGACTGGTACAGGTATATGAAAATGTGTAAATACACATACACACTTATGCATCTACAGGCATATATAATGAGGTATTTAATTTCCATTAGCCCATTTGAGAGCTAAGCATCACCATCTTAAGATTCAACATTAGTTTTCCCTTCAGGAGAAGAAAATGTTAGAAATAATTTTGTGAGAAAAGAAAAATCAAAACTGCTATCTACAAAGATTCCTGAGATTCTTATGAACAGACTGTTTAAATGAAGAGCACTTTAATCAGTAGAGGAATCCTCACGTTTCTAATGTCTTGCTGTGCATTCTGCAGGTTATAGTAGCAGCTGGTAGAGGTCATATATCTTTTGTGAGCATCCCAAAAAGGCTCACTGCCAGACTGTTAAATTATGAATAAGCAATGAACAAAAGAATGCAGATACGGTGGTGACAAGATAATCCAAGCAAATTTATCTATGACAAATTTCACAGGATTAACAAATTACATTTACACAGAACAATAAAAATGAGAAAAAAAAGAAAAAAAAGAAAAAAAGAAAAAAAAAGGGGGGGGGAAGAAAAAAGAAAAAAGAGAAAAAAAAAAAAAGAGGAGCCTCCTTTCGCCNAAAAAAAAAAAAAAAAGGGGGGGGGGAAAAAAAAAGAAAAAAGAGAAAAAAAAAAAAATGATGAGCTTCCTTTTGCCCACAGCATTAGAGAGAAAGAAACTCTCCATTCCAGTACATGCATTTACATTTAACTTTAGATAAAGTAAGATATAGTTTACTGAAGATGAGCAAATAGCATTATTTCCTCTCAAGCAAATACATATTCTGTCTCTATCTAATACACAACATAAGCCTGCACTTTGCAGTATACATGTATATAAGTCAGTGGAAAATCCTTTAAAGTTTTCCTCATAATTAGGAAGAAGCAGAATAAGTATTGAAGAACTCTAATTTTGCTTTTCAGGCAAAGTATCTTTCCATTCTCTGTCAGTTAAAGCACACTTTTTCCCTTAATCACTTTGGGGTTTTTTCCTATTTGAATTGAACAAATATTGAAATATATTATAATTGCCACAAGACACAAATAAGTCACGAATAGAACTTAATTTTTTTTTTTTGCAGTAGTACCATGATAAACATTTTTTTTAAAAAAAATCACCCCTAAAGGAATTCTAAATCCATAATCTAAATACTGGCTGCTCCTAAAGACAGACATTCAGTATGTCAAATAATCTGGGGTGGGGGGGAAAGTAAAGGAGATTTGCAATGTTTGCTACATCCTGCAGCCCCCTGTTCTGCTTTTTGGAAGTGATACAAAAAATTTGAAATACTACCCTTGAAAAGCATGGAATATCAGTTTCAAAATAGCAGTTCTGTAGAGAAGCATTTTTCTTCCTATTAAAAAGGAATAAAAGGAAAGGCAGCATCTCTTAGTTTGGAAATTTGAATATAAGTAGAGTGATTGATAAAAGAAACAGCATATATGTTTGACAGATCTGGAATCAGCTGTATCTTTTCTATCTTGCTTCTCATCTGAAGTCCATTTTCTGCTACTTCCATTTATTTCCTGTTGTTTGTTAATCTGAAACAGTTGTTTAGTAAAAATAGATCTTGAATAAATATGGGCCTTCTGAAACCATATGCATCATTTATGTATCAAATATATGTTCTTGTTACAGAGCACTGCCTACAAACAGGAAACCTCACTATTAAAGTGAACATCCAATTAATTAAGATACTTTAGTAAACTACTTGGATTCTGAAAACAACTACTTGAGTACCATTTATCTAGCTCATTCAGCCGATGGAAAAAATTACTGTACTTTTGATTTTTCACAAAAAATGCAAGTTTTTTTTGTAAAAATGCACAGCAGCTCAGAAAGAATAAATAGATAAATTAGCCCAAGGTATTTGTTTCTCTTTTTATGTTCATATTCTATTTGTTACTTAGCAAGAAAAAACAAGGTTTGTTTTTTAAAATGCAGTTCTTTCCGAGAACCTCCTGTCCATACTGTTAACAATTTATGCAAAGGTGAAGCAAACATGCCAATCCTACATCTAACTATAGTCAGACAAATAAAATCAGCTACTTTTTTTTTCAGCTATGAAGGTTGAAAGATAAGTACCACTGGCAGCTACTCTCTTTTTTTTTTTAATACTTTTTTCCCTTTTTAATCCTGCTGCCAACACTGTACAGATTCAGTCACTCAGTTCTTTCTATTGACCTCAACCTTGACCTGAGAAAACTGCCCACTTATATTTTTTTCCCACAAAGTAACAAATTCTCCCTCCCATCATCTCTAAGAAAAAAAGAGCTTTTTAACAAACATTCTTCTAAAATTTGGTGTACTGTACTTTTGCTAAATTAATTACAACTTTGGCACCTAACTCATATAAGCCTAGGTTGTGAGTAAACTGATTGTAAATGTGAATTAGCACATGACTTTCAAACATGACATTTAAGCAAGAGGGAAAGAAAATCCCCCACCCCTCACCCCCCATTCTAATATGTAAATATAGAGTTCTGATATATAAATATACAGTTGTGTGCCTAAATTTCAGCAAAACTCTAACCCTTTAGAATTTCATCTGAAATGACTGTTCAAAGACTATTCATTACACAAGAAAATTCAGTTTAAAACAACGTAATATCTAATGAAGCCTGTTCTAAATTTCTGTTGGAGACAAAATTCCCAGGCAAGTATTTCACTGGGAGCTTATAGGATTTAGGTGCCCATATTTCACTAAAATGCAGTATGTGTTGAATGCCTAAATCCAATAGGCTCTTCAGAAAATCCAAGCCCCTGGGACATTATCGTAGATTACGTACATACATATTATTCAGACTATATCCCCTAAGTTCACTATATACATATGTAAACCTAACATGCCTGCAGGTAATGGAACAGTACTTTTCCACTTAAATTATTTAACATAAGTGTTGAACTTGTATTATATATCAAGCTAACAGCTAATTTTAAATTGCAATCAAGCCATTCTCTGAAAGCACTTTATTTCAGTGGAGGTTTTGCCTGTAAAAGAAATGTAAATCCCTCTAATGAAGGCAGTATAATCTTTGAATACACAGTTGAAATGGGGGCTGGAATTTTATTCCTAATGCTAACATTGACATCTTTTGCCACTTCTGCTAGTTCTGAAAAATCTTTTGTGTGTAACTATCTCATCAGTAAAACATGTAGAACAGCGTTTTCAGACCTTTCAAAGCACGCTAAGCCAAATAAGGAAACATATCTACACAAATACTCAGTATTAATATGAAAGTCTTCTTCAGACATTGGATGACATCAATGAGAAGTTCCCCAGAACAGACAAATGGCATAACGTGACAGAAGAGTGAAAGTCCAAAATGCAACACACAAGAAAGGCTGGGAAAATAGCCTGTAAGCAAATCTTCAAAACTCTGCTTTCAGTAATCCGTTTCAAATTCTTTCTTACGTATCACTTGTCCTTTAATGTGCCTGGCTCTCGCCTGCATGTAGAGTGCCGGGTAAGGGCTGGCATAACTCTCAGTATCTAGCTGCAGCAGGCTGAGATCAGGATCTCCTTGAGAATCACTCCATTTTTACTTGACAATCTCAAGACTTTTGCGCTTTACAATAACACACAGAGGCAAAGTTCACTAGTCCTCTCACTAAGTATATTTGTCATTGTGATCTCTCTGAGAAAAATTCACATCTATTAAATTATATGTTAAAAATACTTTTATCCTTGCTTGTGATTCTCTGTAGTGTACCTTAATTGTGTACATAATTTCATTTGGGACTTTTCTAAAGATTAAGGTACAACTCGAACTCAATATTCTCTCAAAGACAGGGTCCAGTTCTGCCAAGTTAGAGACACAAATACTATCTTACCCTTACTGTACCTTCTTTGTCCTGTGTAATATACTTCTGTGGCATACAAAATTAACGAATATTTGTACTTCTCAAAGTCCTGTTCAAATGAATGGCACAACGGTCCTATTCATTTGACTAGGACTTTGTGTATTGCAAAACCACTGCTTGAGCTAGTCACAGAACAATGCTCTAGTCATATAAGACATGGCAGCAATTATTACATTCTTATTATGGCACATCTTCTTATGCGGAAAAATACAATATTATTACAAATTATCCTTATTATGCAAAGTCCTATTAAACAAAAAGTCGCACACCTCATTCACACTAATGGGATTTTGTATGTTAAAGATAACATACAGTAGCCTTATAAATATTACACAGAAAAAAATTGCCTCTTCTGAAAAAATATAGTTCTTTTGAAATTAATTTTCAAAACATTTCCTCTCATGGCCGTAAATCTTTGGCAGCTTCTTAAAAAAAAAAAACAAAAAAACAAAACAAGCCAAACATTAAGCATAAGCAAACAAACCAAAGAAACAAACAACTGGGGTGAAAATGGAGTCTTTGCTATGTACCTTAAAAATATCCTATGTTAAGAATATATAAACAAATTTCCAGGGTGACATCCTGCAGAACAAGTTTGTTTGATTCATTTTAAAATATACTATGGCTATGCTGACATGACTATGCTGAAAACACTGCTGACAATAATATAAAATTGATCTGATGGAGTAACTGAATTGAAGGTTTATTCACATGACATGAGATTTCAGGAAATGGTTTCATAACAGTAAACAGCTACTTAATTGCTAACAAATGAACTTCTGCCGTGTTGGTTAAATGGCTTCATTCTACTGACCTCGGTGAGAGAAGAATCATTCCAAAAGTGTTAATACAATGGTAACAGTTAGTTTTCATTATCAGTATCAGTTATTGAAAATTCTTATCTTAGAATACATTTTCCAATACAGAGAGTATTGTTATAAAGATCCTTTTATTAAACAACAACAAAAAAAAATTGAGCACTCTTTACTTTTTAGGAAGTATGGTGATGAAACTAACACCTAGAATGTCAATTTTCAACAACTGTTTTACATCACTCTTGCAGTAAAACTCCCATCTGGGCTGGCAACTTGTGTGCCAAGTTTCACACAAACGTGATTTGAAATTGCCAGTATATTAGACACTGAAATTCAAGTGAGATGCTAATAAACATAGATGAGTACTGACAATAGATCCTCACATTCTCTTAAAAATACCTATGGCTCCGGGTGTTGTATTAATCTGTCAACAAAATTCTCCAATTCTTTGTAACTTACTTATAATACAACATTAGAATATAATGCCATCAAATTGTTAGAAAACAAGCTAACTTGATATGGTTTGTTTGAAAAAAAACAGTTGTGCTGTAAAGAATGTAAAAATGGTGCTGCAGACAAAACCTTGTTATTCAGAATCCCATTAGTTACTGAAAAAAACTAATATAAGTTTTGTTGATCAATACTCTCATGTAAGCTCTAAATAATGTATTATTCCAGTGGAGAAAAATGCAGCAAATCAAATATGGTGGGAGAATGTTTCAAATTATGAAGAGTAGTATGACTGCTAATCCATAAATCAGAAATCAGAAAGATTGTTGTAATGTGGGAGGGCTCTATTTAATAAAGGTCATTATAACTCCTGGCTCTAGAGCTATAAGATCTAATATCCTCTCTGGTAGCTCTATGATATGCCCATGCATTACTGTTCTTGTTGACAGTCTGTTGCCTTGGAAATATTTCATTATTTCAGTTTTTCCATTTGTAGACCCTTGGCCTTGTGATATGAAGGCCACCCTATTTCATATTTTCGATTATCATTTAAGCAATCTTCTGGAGCTATTTATATAAAAGCAAGTGTTAGACAATGCATATCATCATTTATCACTGCTATGTTTAAGCTCATGCTCTAGAAAAAGTGCCAAAATAAAGGTTTTTTCTCTTTCACTTTAAACCAATAGCACTCTAATATTATGATATGCTATACAAATCAATGCTGGCATATCATACGCATGACACTTCTGTCTATTTCATTTTCTTGGGTGTATATCCATGCAGTTGAAAAAAACTGAACTGTTGCTGTAACTGTAAAATTTGCTAACACTCACAGTTTAAAAGAAAATCAAACAAATGTAAGTGTGTAATTTTTCATCTATCCTTTTAAGAACCTAAACAGGTGAAAAAAGTTTCAAAACAATTCAAGTGTCTGGTTACATCAGAGACTACTACTTTTCACATCTGTTTTGTAAGCACATTTTTGCTTGAAAAAATGTAACACCATCTACCTAAATACTTGCAGCAGTGAAGACTAAAAAAACAATGTACACAAAGTCTATTTAGAGGATTCTAAATCTCGAGAACTAGTTTACCGAAGTATTAGCTAAGAGACTGCCAAATCCTTTCAGTAAGTGAAATGCTCCTGTATTTCAAATATCTTGATTCACACAGATGAAAGGATGTGTACAAAGACAGCTAAAATAGTTACACGCAAGACTTCATGAGCACATTACACAACTTTTAATAAAATGTACATCAGTATCTGTTTATTGAAGCATCGATCCATTTTCTCCAAAACTTCTAAGGAATAAACAGACTGACATTATTTTTGGTACAAAAAATGTCATCAACTTCCACCTGCAATACTTATGCCTCAACTATCCAGAGCACGGTACAGAGTGATAACAAAGTGAACCCTAAGGGCAAAAAACAACTTCTTGGACACTAGGCCAAGTCTGTGGCTATTAGTGCTCTAGGAATTTAGACTACCTTTTTCCCCTGAAATGATTACACCTCCCACTTCCTACAGGGAAAAACTACTCCGATCCAACCTTTAAAATGACAGCATCAGAGCTGAACAAGAAGATGCTATTAAAGGGCATTAAATTAAATACAGTATATCCTCCTACAACTTCAATCAGAATTTCAGACCAAGTGTTATTTAGTTCAGCTCTCAAGTGGAGCAGAATAACAAATCGCGCACTTTGATTTACCTTCTCCGAATGCCAAATGGAGACAGGTGATAAAGAAAGCACTCATGCACAGGCTATGAAGTTTCCCCTAGAAATTAATTCTATCTTCAAGATTCCTATCTCAGAGAAATTCCCAAAATGGCACACAAATATGCTTCTGCTGGAGAGATTACTGAAGCTATCCTGGCAAATACACTTAGCACTAATATAGTAACATTCTCACAGAAAGAAGACAGCAGAATTGTCTGTTGGAGGAGGACAGGACTCATTCATATGAATTGTTTTTCCAACAAAGAACTCTGCAGGAGAAAAGCTTGCTTTAAGTGTTATTAACACAGTAGAAACACCTTTGCAGCCACTGGAATGAAGATTTTAAAAAAATGTTTATAGTTGAAAATGAAAATCTGTAGTTGTCATTGACATCTAAGTATGCACTGCTTTTCCATTATGTGTAGCTCCTAATTTTGGTACATATCAATATAGCCTTGTCAAGGTGCAACAGTTAACACTAATGCATCTAAGAAAACCAGACTAACACGCAACAGATGTATTGGGGTTTTTTATACTGCGGAGTCCGCTTTCTTAGGAAAAAATGGCACAGCTACTTAAACAAAATCTGTGAGGTTTGGAAGTTGTACTAGAAACGCTGATCATTCTAAAATATTCAAGTATGAAATTAAGGCAAAAGTACTTTTGTTTAAGTATTTTTCAGATTTATTTGTGCTGTGAAATAGAAATCAACTAACACATGATGCAGCTACTTTTAAAGGCTATCTAAATGTTAATTTCCATTTTTCCAACTAGCCAAGAACCTTCCTCACCCCTCACACTCAAGTTCACTTGTAATACTAAAGGGGGCGGGAGGGAAACAGCCCATCCCAAACCCTCCGGCTGCTCTTCTTCTGGGCATATATCGCGTCGCAGTGTAGCAATGGAGCTTTGAATACTTTTGTAAGAATCACAAAGTAACATCACATGAACTTGTACTTTTGTCTCCTACCAGTCACTTCTAGAAAGATTCACTTTACTAGAACAAATCCGCTACGGGCAATTCGTGTCACCAGCAGAGCACATTAATCACAAGCACTCTCTCCCAACAAAAGTACATGGGGCAGGCGGCGGGCCGGGAACCGAGAGGAGGGGTAGCGCGATTCCCCCCCGCCTCCTTCCCCGGACTCCGCGCACCGCCTCCCCGCCTCCCC
>VWYP01011022.1:0-51822 GCA_013400435.1 Pycnonotus jocosus
GATGCCCTGGGTTGCGACAAGCACTATATGCTGTGAAATGTAAAAAATTCTCTTCCAATCTGCTGGAGCATGTCCAAAGAACAGCAAAAAAGTTGATGAAGGGTGTGGAGCACAAGTCCTGTGAGAAGTGTCTGAGGGAGCTGGGGTTATTCAGCCTGGAGAAAAGGAGGCTCAGAGGTAACCTTATCACCCTCTATAACTGCCTGAACGGAGGGTGCAGCCAGGTGGAGGTCGGCTTCTTCTCCCAGGTAACAAGTGACAAGTAACAAATAAGTTTGTCCTTTAGGTTTCACCAGGGAAGGTTTAGGAATGGATGGTCAGGGAAGGATGGAAAGGGTGGTCAAACCTTTGAACAGATATCCCAGGGAAGTGGTGGAATTGCCATCCCTGGAAAGTAGATGGGGTGCTTAGGGATGTGGTTTGGTGGCAGACCTTGCAGTGTTAAGTTAATGGCTGGGTTCCATGATCTTAGTGGTCTTTTCCAACTTTAATAACTCCATGATTCGATAATCACACAGAAATTATCACAAGAGTGTTTATTGCTGTCCTTTTGATGCTTTCTATTCCACTCTGAATTGAAAGAGGAAAAACATGCGTGAATTAAAGGGCCTCACTGCAATGACTACATACCTAGAAAGAGTCAGGATCTCCCCTGTCTTCCAAAGTTATTTACTTCTCTTTGCTGTGGCAGACATGCTGACATACCCCTTGGAAGTTTGCATTTTTGAACATAAAGTACAATGTGGTTTGTTATGGGTTAAACCTGGTAGGCAGCTTGGACCCACACAGCCACTCACTCTTTCCTACAGCAGAACAGGGGAGAGGTTCAGCAGGGCAGAAATAAGAAAACTTGTGATTGAGATAAAGGCAGGTTAATAAGTGGAGTGAAGAAGTGGAAAAAAAGAAGAAAAAATGCAGGTGATGCAAGAGCAATCCCACGCCACCAGCTGCCTAGTGTTCAACCAATCCCCGAACAAGGGTGATGCTGGAAAACATCCATTCAGTTTAACTGCTGAGCATGATCTTATGTATAACTATGAGATATTCTTTGATGGCTTAGGATCAGCTGTCCTGTCTATGTCTACCACTCTCTTGCCTGCCCTCAGTCTACTTGCCTGGAGGGGAGAGAGAAAGAGTGGGAAACAGAGAAGGACTTGGCACTCTAAGGCACTCTAGCAATAGCTAGAAAAAGGGTCTGTTATCAATGCTGCTCAGAGTGCAGGGCTGCATATGCAGGATCTAGAACCATACGAGGTGATGTGAAGAAAATTGCTCCAGACAGACCCAGTAACTGATTAAAAACTCCACGTCTTCCCTTAGCTAGGGGATTTTTAGCTGTTCAGTTGCTAATGTAAATTATTTCAGTATTTTCCTTTGCTCTGCTGTTTGTAGAAGGTGTAACTAAATTCACTGCAGAGCTGTAACTGAAGATGTCCTGACACAGCTCAGCTAGGACAGAAGATTACATTACAACAAAAAGAAAAACTATCTCTTTCTCTATGTGGCAGCTGGTGCTAACTTACTTGTTTTCAGAAGAATAGTTTGTTTTTTCTACTATTTCTTTTCACACTGCTTTGGGGAACTTTCTTGTTGGGACCTATGTACATTTTCAAAGCAGTCTCTATCCGATTTTCAACAAAGACATAGAACCACTCTGTTCAAAAACATTTGAATGACTAGCAATCTCCCACTGAAACCTAGTGAGACACTGGCACTTGGGTATCTCTCAAGATTTGAGCTTTGGAAGCTTAATAAACAAACTTCCAAATACTCCTGAAATGAATAGGAGTTGTGTTACATTTCAGTGGGATTTGAACTTCCATGTTCAGAAATTACTTCAGAAGTAGAACTGTGGGGCTTTTGAAAATGCTATCCTGGCTTCACTGAAAAGTAATTGATCTGATCTAACAAAAGTGTAACACTGTTTGAGGTCTTTGTAATTGCAGTTGATATTCTAGATAATATTAATTCATGGATTAAAAAACCCTAAAAATTGTAAAGATTGTTGCCTAACCATGAAGGTCAAGGCATAAAGAACTTTCTAATATGCTATGGTATATTATCTTCATTTATTCCCAGAATTATCTCTGCAGACATTATCAAAAGTCAAATAGAGATTTATGTGTATCTCTAGGTGGTTAATTATCCTTATGTACTCTTTAATTCTTCTTCATGAAGTAAACCTGTAGGTTTACTTTTCCTGTTTAAAAAGGGTTTCTAATATTACTGCTGCATGACAGATACTTTTTGAGAAATCTCCACAAAATTTAAAGGCAGAAACTGCTTTTAAATTCTATGTACTGCAGATGTTGTGCTCCTTATTTTAATTTTGTCATATAATCTGTAATTCCAAGAAAAAAGAGATACCTAAAATAATATGGGTACTGGTCTGCATAAGGATTGTCCTAAATTTCTCTCAAATATATGTGTTCAAATAAAAGAGGAAAAATTAAAGGTTTAAAATAATTCCACAAGGGTCATAGATGTTTTACATGGCTCACAAAGTAAAAAGCCACTATCTGAGATCTGACAGACATTTCTTACTACAGTGCACAGATCTTCACATATAATGACACAGAAGTTTCACAGCTGGAAAGAACAATTGTTGCACAATATACCACTCGTATAGATATTCCTAAGCATTAAAATATTGGCCTCTGCAAAAACATGTTTGTCCTTCTTTTAGGAGGATTAAATGGTCTGGTGGGCTGAAGTCCAGACAGGAGAAGGATTCTAGGGTTGAATTGGAAGCAAACCCATGGCAGGCAAACTCAGTAAGTCTGGCTACTTTGGGGAGAAAAAAAAAGTAAGAAAAAGAAGAAATGTCTCTCCCAGGCTTTACTCACCTCTTTCTCTCCTCTCCCAGTAGGACAATATGCTTGTCATCCATCCTTTTCTTTCAAGGTCCTATTCTACCTGCTCCTGTGCAAAAAGGAAAAGGAATTAATTTAGAAATTATTTTGTTATAATAGAATCGCACCATCTTATTGCTGTGTACAGGACTGAAAGCTCATGCCAGTCAGAGATACCCACAACCAAGGAGCTAAAAGGTGATCCTGAAAAATAACTTCTTTTTTATTCTAGATCTGTGCTTGGCACAGAAGTATGTCAAAACCAAAACAACTCATTACTTTCTCTACTTTCCTATTTCTGTTTTGTTCCATATTATCTGGGAAAGAAAAGTACACAAGTTCTGATGTAAGAGTATCAGTATGACGGTATGTACAATTGGTACTGAATTTAATTTTTATACCTGTAACACTCTCCATAGTGTTACAAACACTGAGAGAAAATTTTGTGAACCAAAGTGATTCTTGCAGTGTAAGCACCTATTCATTGACAATTTACAGCCAGTATGCATAGGAATACATACCACATGAACTTTAGAAACTCCTTTATTACTAAGTTCCATTTGTCCTATTGCAAAACAAGAGAGAAGGCATCTAAGTGTCAACTGCAAACTCAAAATAGGGTTTTGTTTTTGAGTTTTGCAAACCCCAAATAGGAAGTCACATTTGGACTGTTGTGTCCTATTTTGAACTCTGTGGTGCAGGAGAACATGACATGGAGAAAACTGAGGTGAGTCTTACAATGAATGGCCCCCTAGATGAGGCCCCTGTCATATGAGAAGAGGCTGACAGGGAGCTGGGTTTGTTCAGCCTGGGTAACAGAAGTGTAATGGGGAAATTTCGTTGTAGTCTTCAGATATATAATGGCAAATATAGCGAAGATGGAATGATACTCTCCTTTAAGGTCTGTCATGGTAAAAGGAGAGGCAACAGACAAAATCTGCAAGGAGAGGAATCCTGATTAAACACACATAAGCTTTTCTCCATGAGGATGAGAAAATGCTTGAATAGGGGCCCAAAGATTCTTCATCCGGAGATATCCAGAATGTGACAGATCACAGCCCATCTAACCAGCCTGAATGAGGTGTTTGAAGTAGATGATCTCCACATATCTCTTCCACTGTAGTTTGTTCTGTGACTTTGTGGTCACCTTAATGGAATTTTTAAAATCCCAAAATTATTTGGGGTATTTTGATTTATTTAGACAGTGGTTTCCTAGTAGCCATGCTTTTATATTCTTCCATTCTGGTTTTGCTTTGGTCATATGTGTTTAGATGCAGATTCATGGGAGGATAAGCTTGTAAATCTATGAATGATTGCTTATATATTCTCATTTCTTGTGCTCAGGAAAAAAAATTATCCTGTAAATTCCATAGATAATTATTTTTAAATTATTTCTGTAGTAATTTACCTTCTTCTTCAGCTCAGCAATTCTCTAGAAGCAGAATGTTATTTCTTCAATTAATTTGCTACTTTTCATTCAAAAATATTTGAGTTTTCTTTCTATCTGACTATCTGTGTTTGATAGTCAGTAGTGAGGTTTTAAATGTTCTATACTGCATATTCAAGTTACAGTCTTGACAAACTATTGCACTGACCTTTAACAGGAATGATGTGAACTGGGTTGCAGAGCTGAAAGGGATGGATGCTTCTTAGAAAGACTGGAAATTACTGTTCCACTTGCAAAGGTTAAGATTTCAGTTCCTAATGTAGCAGCACTGCAGCAAACTTAAAGGAATAGTAAACACAAGTGGCTATGAGTGAATCTCCAAAATTCAGGGACTGTGGAGGCTTGGTTGACCTGTCATCTGTTTTCTTATTTCATGTTTACCTCCCTGTGACTGTAACCTTTTTGCTGCACAAATAACAACCACATTTTCAGAAAGCAGTTTGTGTTCATATTGTGTGTGTTGTCTGTCTGACAGGCAAAGACTAATCACCATCCCCTCCTGGCAAAGCCTGCAGAGGAGCAGTAGCGATAATAATTAATTGAAAATGTTATATGACAACAATTCTCCTGGGCTCATGAGTCTGTCTAAAGTAATTTAAAATAGATTTTTGTGAGAAAATGAACTATAATCTCAAATGATATAAATCATAATGAAGGAGTGCAGGTGCAGAGTTGCTTTTGCTTTTGCTTTTGCTTTTGGTCTGTGCAAGCACTTGTGAATGAATCAAATTAGCATTCATCTAAATCCATCACATTTTAAATAAAAGAAATGCACTGCTTAAGTGACAATAGTTGAGGCTGGGCTATTTAACCGTCTTCAGGTAGTTTGCGAGAAACATTTTGGAAAGCCCGATCTTCCATCCGTGTTTAGATTTACACTGTTATATATAATAAATATATACTCCCTTGCTAATTCTTCAGTGAAAAACCATAGCTACATTTTTAATTTAGCACTCATCTATGAGGTAAGGACCTGTGGAGAGGCCTCTCTATTTTATCCTTGGCCTGCAGAGCAGAATAGTTTATGTCTAAATGAGGCAGTAATGATGATGAGAGACCAGAGAATCCTACTTCTGGGAAAACATAAAATAACCAGCATTCCTACTATAGACTGATACAAAACCACTGTTAAGATACAGGAATGTTTGTGGAGTAAAATCACAGTGTGAAGCCAGTATTAGCCTTCACTTCTAGGAGCAGTAACAGCTTGTGTGTCTGCAGTGGCTCATATGGCTTCAACAGACAAATCCTATCACTTATTTAGCTTTAATCTGGACAAATTATCATAAGCAGGTCAGTTTTAATTATGTAAGTTTCTGTATTTTTATAGTGGCTAGTTTGATAGCATTGATGTGGGCCTGCTACTAAAGGCAGAGGGGATCCTGTTAACAAGACACAGACAAGGCAGAGTTGCTGGACACCTACTTTGGATTGATCTTCACTGACAGGATCAGCCCCCAGGAATCTTTGACTCAGGAGATCAGGGTAAAGGAATGCTGGAAGCGACACTTTCACTTTGTCAGGTGGAGCTGGGTTCATCTTGAGAGAACATCTAGGCGAACTGGACACCTAAGAATCCTTGGGCCCTAATGGATGCCTCCACAAGTGCTGAGATGCTGCTCATGATCATTTTTGAAAGGTTGTGGTGGCCCAGAAAGGTGCCTGAAAGTCTGAAATTAATCAAATATCACTCCAATCTTCAACAAGAACAAGAAGGACCCAGGAGACTACCAGCTAGTCAGCCTCCCCTAAATCCTCAGAAAGGATGGAGTGCTTCACTGTGGAGGATGTAAATACCCACGTGGATGGCAAGAACGTTATCAAAAGTAGTCAGCATGGATTCACCAACATAAATCATTCTTGACCAATTGATTGCCTTCTGCAGTGAAACAACTGCCTGGATGGACAGGATAAGAGCTGTGGATATTGTCTACCCTGACTTCAGTAATGCTTTAGACCCTTGTCTCACCAAACATCCTCATAGGAAAACCTGGAAAGTTTGGACTGGGTGAGTAGACAGTGAGGTGTAATTAGAACTGGCTGAATAGCCGCTCCCAGAGTGTCATAACCAGTGGCAGAGGGTCTGAGGGCAGCAGTGGTTGGAGGCCTGTCACTGGTGACGTCCCCTAGGGCTCCACACTAGGCCCAGAGTTGTTTATTGATGTTATTTATAGATGTTACTTATCATCCAATGACTTGGATGAAGGTACAGAGGTCTCCTCAGCAAGTTCCCCAATGACACAAAGCTGAGAGCAGTGGCCAATACCCCAGAGGGATGTGCAGCCCTTCAGAAGGACTTGACAGACTGGAGGGATGGGAAAATAAGAAACGTCTGAAATTCAGCAGAGGTAAGGGCATGATCCTGCACCTGGGGAGGAACAACTCCAGGCACCAGAACAGGCTGGGGGTGACCTGTTGGAAAGCAGCTTTGTGGAGAAGGATGCGGGGGTGCTGGTGGACAACAAGCTGTCCATGAGCCAGCAGTGTGTCCTGGGGGCCAAGGCCAGTGGGATCGTGGGGTGCACGAGGAAGAGCATTGCAAGCAGGTCAAGAGAGGTGATCCTGTCCCTCTACTCAGCCCTGGTGAGGCACATCTGGAGTGCTGTGTCCAGTTCTGGGTCTCTCAGGACAAGAGAGACACAGAGCTTCTGCAGCAGGTCCAGTGGAGGGCAACAAAGATGATGAGGGGATTGAAGCATCTCTTCTANGATGATGAGGGCATTGAAGCATCTCTTCTAGGAGGAAAGGCTGAGGGAGCTGAGGCTAACCAGCTTTGAGAAGAGAAAACTGAGAGGGGACCTCAGCAATGTCTATAAGGGACATCTGAAAGGAGCATATAAAGAGGATGGAACTAGGGTCTCCTCAGTGGTGCCAAGCAAGAGGACAAGCAAATGTTGCACATGAAATTTCAGCTGAACATGAGGAAGAACTTTACTGTCTGAATGAGTGAGCACTGTAACAGGCTGCTCAGAGATGTGGAGCCTCCCTCCCTGGAGATACTCAAGTACCTCCTGGATGCAATCCTGTGCCATNATCCTGGGCCATGTGCTCTGGGACGACCCTGCTTGAGGCAGGGAGGTTGGACCAGATGACCCACTGTGGTCCCTTACAACCTTACCCATTTTGTGACTTTGTGATTCTGTAGTGTGGGGGCTGGCCCAGGAAGAAGGCCTAGCTGTGAACATGGTTTTAAATGTTTTTCCAGTAGGAAACCTCAC
This sequence comes from Pycnonotus jocosus, assembly GCA_013400435.1. Classification (NCBI taxonomy): domain Eukaryota; kingdom Metazoa; phylum Chordata; class Aves; order Passeriformes; family Pycnonotidae; genus Pycnonotus; species Pycnonotus jocosus. The sequence continues at coordinate 7,518 of VWYP01011022.1, forward strand.
TTTATATCCAGTGTACAAAGTAGATATTAACAGCTGAAGTATGTTGGGAAAAAAAAAAACAAACAACCCACCCACAAAAGGGGAACCTCTTTATTTTTTTGTTTTGCTGCAGAAATTGCAGTGATAAACCTGATACTACTTGCTGAAAAAGAACAGCCAGTTTTGCCAAAACCAAAAACATTCCCCCACCTCAGAACACTGGGGAAGAAAAGAAAAAGGAAAAGGAAAAGGAAAAGAAAAAGAAAAAGAAAAAAGAAAAAGAAAAGCAATTTGCCTTAGTTTAAAATTATTTCAAATAATCCATATCACCCAAAACTTAATTGACCAAAAATTTTGCGAGTTATCTACAGAGATTTTGTTCAGAAATATTTCACCTCGTTGTCAAAAGTTGATCTCCTGAAATATGTAAGTACAGTAACAAATTATTTTGATAGGAAACTTGAGGGCAAGAGAATCAAGGTTAGGAGAAGCCAAGAAGTCTGGCACAGAATGTCATTGTGCAAGAAAACATTTGAAGAAGAACCTAAGACTCAACAAATCTCAAATATTTTGTCAGTTTACATATATCAGACAAGTTTAGGACTACCTTTTTATAAATCAAAGGAGTAGCAAATTCAATTTGATATGGTTGGAAGGATTTAATCTGCAAATAAAAACCCCTCATCTTGCAAATCCTTCAAAAATGAAACACTTCAGGTTAGAACAAGTTGTATATGGCAAGAGTGTTGAAGATGTGTTTCTTTCAGTCTGTGGAGAGAAATCTGTATAGAGAGAGTTTACATCAGGAAATACACTGTGAAACAGAGAGATACAAAATTGCTTGAAAGATAATGCTTTGGTTTCAATAAAGGTTCTGATCTGCTGTTTGAAGGAAACTGTGGTTTAAAAATAATTTTTATTCCCTCACAGTTTGGGGTGGGGCCCTTGAAGCAGAGATGTAAAGGTTTATTTACTGGCACTTTGCCTCTCTTCCCATTTCATAAAAATAACCAAGAAGCTACATTTCCTCTTGATATTTTTTGCTATTCCTATCCTTCTTTACAAAAATCACTTCTTTCATCACTCAGAGGGAAATTTTCTACACCAGAGAGAATAATTCACTTCACCTTGAGAGAATCAAGCTGATGACAACCTTTTAAAACTGTGAAACCACGCAAAATTACATGGAAATCACATAGACTTCTCACTTAATCATAACTTCTGTCTACTTTTCAAACTGAGTCTAAAATAATCTTAAGCATAGGGCCATCACCTATGAAACATGTCTTCCTTAAACACAAATTTTATCTGTATTTTTTCCTACTGCTATATTAAGTCCTTTATACATAAACTAAGTAAATAATGCCAAAAACTTACATAAAAGTTACAGCAACTCCTCTCATTTTGCTATGTAAATGGATTAGCTTTATGTGTTGTGGCACTCACATCCAGGAGGAAGGAACATAGCATTCAAAGGCATAACTGTCTTTCCTAAAGCATCTGTGAAGTACTGTGCACAAAAATATTCTGGAGCAGAGAGGCTGGAGAGATGCAAGAAATTTTTTCAAAGAAAAGAATTATGTTGTATCCTAAGATTTCAGTACTATAACTAATGCAATCAGGTTGCACCCAGTTTGAAACCAAATGGCAGGAGCTTGCTGAATTTGAATATATCTCAGTTTAGCATAACACATTAAAAGAAAAACTTAGGTTTGCAGATGGCTTTTTTTAATTGTATGTGACCTTAATTTTTTATTTTAGTGGTGTGTGATGAAAAAATATTTACCTTTGTAAACTGTCTTTGCTACACATAAAAACAAAACAAAACAAACCATGGAGCTTTCCTTACATCAATTCTAAAGCACAAATTTTATCCTACATCATTGCATCTGTCTAGCTTTAGAAAGCCCAGTGAAGTGGATAAATGAAGTATTTCCTACCTCACAACAAAATTTTGCATGTGGAGAAAACAGGAAGGAATGAAGAAACCAGTTTGAGCACTCATTGCTCCATCTAGCATCTGGTTTGACAATATATTAAAGCTTTTGGCTGAAATCAATATATGCAGGAAAAGGAATTTAATAGAGTAGAAAGAAAAGAGAAAAATACTATAATTTTTCTCCTTTCTTATTGCTCAACATTTAACAACTGTCTCTAACCCTTCCTTGGAATATTTTTGTATTATCAGAGATACAGAAATACGCTGCTCTTGCAGAAGCCCATGTGTGGGAATAAATCTAATTTAAATTATCTCAAACAAATCTTCATTTTATTTACAGCAGCTAACACAGCTAGCATATCCGGTATCTACTCAGCAATATATCCTCCCTATCTTCATTTTGGCTTAAGACTGAGAAAGTTCCATGTCAGTTCTGTGACTGTCACCAGGAATACCCTAAAATAGATAATGTGCAGGGAAAACTCAATATTAGAAACAGGAGCAACAGGAAATGAAGCAGATTACAGAAGTAACAGTGAAGGGCTGATCTGAACAGTTTTCACTTGCTACGCAGGAATCCTACCCTTTGCAAATGCCTGAGGCGTTCTCTCAAAAGTCGTGCTGAAATGCTGTCCCAGGTAATATGTATCCCAGGATAATTCTATTTCTGAACCACTCACAGCCATCCTGCTTAAGGGATCATTCTGATACTCACGCTATCATAGCCATAGCTGTGTCTTAATCTGCTGAGTCTTTAAGCCAGGGAACTACTGTACTAGGTGGAAAACAGCCATTGCAAAAGATTGCCTTCACTAGCAGCCCTGGCTTTCCAGCATCCATTAGTTATTACAGGGACTGTGGTTTCATTTTATTTAAAGAGGGAAACAGAAAGCTCACCAGTCTGTGTAGCCTTTTGGTTGTGAAGAAGACTTTGCTTATATGATGCCACGATTTTATGCACTTCTTCATTTTTCAAATCCATATATGATGGCTAGGTGTCTTGCACCAGGATTTATATCTGTTTTGTTTGTTTGTTTGTTTTTCTGGCTCTGAAATGAAAGTACCATTTTACAGAATAATTTTATGTTTTGATACTTGATCAAGACCTGAGGATCAAGCCTGTCTATGAAAAGAACTAAATCCTTAAAACATGTTGGATCATCTATCCCTTCAACAAAGAGACATGAAGATTCCGGTTTACATCACCCAAATGTAATTCTGGAAGAGATGTGCATTTTGTTACCACCACCTTAATGCTGATCAGATTAAAGCTCGAAAGCTGAATGTGGTGTCTTCAAAGCAGTCAACTCAGCTGTAAACTCAAAGCTGTAAACTCAACCAAGTGCAAAGAAAACTCATAATTTACACATTGATAGAGGAAATCCCACAGCATGTCAATGTACATAGAATTATGGTTGTTCCATTGATAATGCTGCACAAAATACTCGTTGTAATTGAAGGCAAAAATGAGCAAAGAGGATTCTAAGCTCAGTGTATGTCTACTTGGATGTGTGGTAACTTTCTGATATGATGTTTTCTATCCCTTTAATACAGACATCTAGATGTTTTGAAAAACAGATTTCTCTTCACATACCATGTTTCTTTCTGAGGAATAAAGCACCTAGTTTAAAGAAAATAAAAAGACATCAAATGATCTTTGATGATTTGTTGCTCTTCTATCTCCAATCCTACAAGTAAATATAATGTACCACATAAAAGCCTGGTTTGGGATAAATTACAAGATTTGGATATAATTGAGCAAAGAAGCAAGACAGAAGGAAAGCAACTCTGTGAATATTTGCAAAAATAACAAGAACAAGAAGGTATAACTAAAACATGTAGCTCAGGATAAAAAATAGATCTGAGCAGCAAGCAAACTTCTGAGAAAAATATTTCAGAGGTAGTGATAAAAAATCCATCTGTAAATGACATTTCACAGGTAAGATGTAGAGGACTAACTTGTCTGTTTTGTCAAGTGGATCTGCGCTCTCCAGTCTGTAGTCACTGAATCTTCGTGGTTATTCTAAAAGTATCTGAATAAAATGGTAACTTTAAATGTGAAAAATGTAAATTTAATTTTAAATATAAAAAAGTAATTTTAAAAGGCTCTTATCTGACCTTTCAGCTGAACTGTTTTAGTCGGATTTCCACTTTTTGCTTTCAGCTACAGCAGTTGTCATCGAGGTCACTAAGAAGACCTTCTCGCTAGAACGAGGTCCTGTTTTCTGCATGCTTCCCTTCAGATCTCCAACCACTTTTTTCCTTCTCATAGGGTGCCCTTCACTTTTTACTTCCAGGGGTGTTACACTGCTAATTCCACTGACAGAACGGACAGCAAAGTCTTTCATTGTTTTGTCCTTCTCCAATGATATTGTAGAGATATCTCAATTATTTATTTTCCTTCTCTATGATCAGCCCCTGGGATTTCATCATCTGCTCCAGAGTTTCAGCTGCTACATGCTATAAAATGTACTGCTTTGTAAGTAACAGAACAGTCTTCCATCTGGAAAACTGATTAATTCCATTGTTTATCTTCAATTATATATAGATCTTTTCTGTGTTATGGTTAATTAAGAAAAAATTACCCATGATTTGTAACTCATAAGATGTTTAGAAAAGTTTTATTAGTCAACATCTAACTGCACCACACTTCTGTCTCTGACCTCCTTCTTCCCTTCTCTCAACTCCCACCTCCCCAGACTCCCTACTCCTGATGAGTTATGATTTAATGACTTCTCACCACCCCAATATCTGTTACATTTGCAACGTAAGGTTGGGGTTTTTTTAAGCACTATAAAAACTATTATGACAGAAAAAATCTGTTTAAATGCATTTATAAAAGTACAATAAATTGTAATTCTACATACAATGCAAACCATTATCTTTGTTAAATGCTTATTTTATGGGAAATCAACAGTGTTTTAACCTTTGATTTTTAAATATTTCCTTAAATAATGCTTACATTATTTAAAAACAATCTCGTAATTTTCTGTTTGTTATTGCCCATGAGAAACATCTTCCAGTATATAATGAGAGTTCTTTTAGATAAATGTAGTAAGTTGAGTTGTAGGAAGGTGTGAAGGGTAGTTTCAGGATGTGGGCTAAATAAAATTAAAAGGACTATAACTCATCCAATACACATCTAAACTCATATGGCATTGATAGTTTACATCACATAATAATTCACTTCTAAACATTTCAAAAAGAGATGGTGACTCAACAGACAATTCTTTCTTTCAAAGCACTCATGAAAGAATTCTTTAATAGAAAGGTGACCTTATAATTGTTCAGCTGCTTAAAAATTTCCAGAGCAATGCTAACCTTACTTGATGAGTCCAACTATTATTTTCAGGAAACTTGACATCTTCACTCCTTTAGAGCTGAGCATAAAAATAAACTGATGTATAGCAGTGTCCAAGGATATGAATTAAACATCTCAATACTTAAACAACATTTTCAGAAAGGTTAGATTTGATCCATATAGATGGAAGCCCTTTCAAAGTCTCATTTCTAATCTTCTCCTGAAAAATGGTAATCCCAAATATGTAATTTCCAATTTTTGATTTTACCTTGTTTCTCTTATCAATATAGAAACACTCTTCCTCAGCACAGGAACCGCTCAACAACTTTGACATCAAAACTGTTTAATCAAAAATAAGCCAGAGACTATATGCAGAATTTGTTTGACTGCTTATATACATTTAGCAAGTAAATCTATTAATTAGAATGGCAATACTTGTCAAGTAAGAAATTATGGAGTCTCAGACAGAAAATACTTGCTGGAGCTTTCTTCAATTAATTTGTAAGTGGGTCAATAGTTGTATATAAAAGTTTCCAAAATGTGAGAAGTGGATCCCCACTGCAAATGATCACAGAAATCAAATCTGACAAGCTTTATTTGTGTGGTACCTCATTGTAAAACCAAATGGCAAGTTTTGAGGCTCACAATAATTTCTCCTCCTTATTATAGAAAAAAACCCTAAATCCTGTTGGATAACATATAATTGCTGTGTTTTATTTATTTCGTTTATTTTTTCTTTGGGTTTTGTTTTAGGGTTTTTGGGCATGTGTGTGATTTTTTTGTTAGTTTGTTTTGNCTCATCTTAAGGCCTTTCTCCTTTCTCTTATCACTCCATGCCTTTGTGAAAAGTCCCTCACCATCTCTCTTTTAGACTCCCTTCTGGTACCAGAAAATGCTATAAGGCCTCCCTTCTGAAAGCAGAAATTACTTTAAGTGTTTAGAAAGTTTTTTAAATTGGAAGATTAAAAAGAGGAATAATTATCACTTTCCTGTGCTAAAGTAAAATCCTTTATTTTAAGTGCTACAGGTATTAATCTCTTTTTGTCACTTTTTTCTCCATGTTTTTTACCTAAATAATGGAAACATCACAGCTAAACTGTCAGTATTTTTACTGGACTTTAAAAGAAATAGCTAATCTATATTCAGTTATGTTAACTGCTGGAAGAATTGAGAATTAAACTGCTTAATTTAAGGAATAGTTCTGCATTTTAACAGAATATTTCAGCTAAATAGAAGAAAGAGGCAAGTTGTAAATGAGAAACTGGAATTATAGCTTTGTTGACAATCACCTTTGGATTTTGATGGGGTCATTGCATGTGCAGCTATGATTTTTTGGATTACAGAAGAATTTTTGGTCATAGCCCCCCCATCTCCTTTTCCGATGGCAGTATGAATAAAAGGAACTGTTGCTTTTTTGCAATGGCAAAAATTTCCTGAGAGCAGCTAATCTCATAAAACTGATCTAGGATAGAAGTATTTTGATATTTCTTGATCTCTTGAAAGATTGTAAATCCTCTTTTATAACTTGCTACCAAAATATTCAGCTGTATTTTAACATCATTAACTCCACAGCTAAACCTCAGTGGTTATCTGGCTCAGATTTCAAGCATAACTGTAGTCTAAAGAGTCTGAAAAAATTATGAACTTCCATAGAATGCAAATTATTCCTCTTGATACCACAGAAGTGGAAATTCCTAAGATGTGAAAAATGCTACTGGCAATTCAACAAATGCCACCCCAGGTTTAAGGAAGAGTAGATGATGTAATTACATTACAGACTCTAGGGGAGCAAGACAGAAAAACCCAAGGACAGTGAGAATATTGGGAGTTTTGGGGCCATCTGAATGGTCTGTGTGGCCAAGCCAGGTCAAGCAATGACACCCATTTGCTGCAGCCTGAGATGACTGTTTTGGGGTCAGGACAGAGGGCTGTAATTTTCCCATTTGTAAGTTGTTTGCAGAAATCAAGATTCCTCTTAAACTTTTGCAAATATACCTTTTATCTTCACATAAGACCTTTCGAGGACTGCTTAGGACTTAGCAGGATTATCATTGCTTGGATCAGAAATTTAGAAGGCTGTGGAATGTGAGGAGTATCTCATGCACTTGTTTTATTATGTGACAGTAACAGCTGCTTTAGAACAGGTTCACAGGAATCACTCCTTGTAAAATTTGAATACCTGATTTTACTATTTTCTTAATGTAGCTGTCTAGTAGATTTACTATGCACTCTATCAGGTTACTTAGGATTAAAAATGAATAAAGATGAGGTCTACTATGTCCAAATGCATGATTGAGCCCATTGGGCTTTCCTTTTAATAACATGTATATATTTCTTCCTCATTATCACTATGCCTGGTACCTCATAATTTCAGTCAGTGTTCACAGAACTTCTGTTCCCTGCCTGTTTAAAATGTTATCTGTTCTTTGGAGACATCTCTTTGGCAGAATAAAAAAGTAAAAAGGAGGAATGACTCCAGGGTCATAATACAGAGTTTGAATGCCCAGGACCTGGAGATGAGAGTCAACAGCATTCCCCAGGGGTGGGAAAATTGCAGATTCAAATGATAGGTCAGGAGTGAGATAATTCCTACAGCACAACAGAACAGAGATTTCCATGACAACAGGCTGTGGACAGGGAGAGTGACTCAGAGGCAGAGATAATCCCACGGGACTCCTGATTGCTCTTTTCACACTCCTGAAACCAGATTCTGGTGTGATGGAGAAGAGGATGAGAAAGTTCTGTACAAACTGAATCAGAAGGGGGTGAAGCCAATGGTCTGAATTCCTTCAGGCTGAGAAAATCAGTCACGGCATCACAAAGTTCAGTCTTTTCCACTAAGCAGCTGCAGTGCATTTCTGCTTTTCACAACATAGTGCCCTTAAAATTAGCAACCTTCTCTCTGGAAAAGCAAGCAATGATCATTGCTGGCTGTATGGTTAAATGAGGATATAGCTATTGTTAAGTGATATCTGGGCAGATGACTGGATAAGGTGGACTGAGAGATGCAATTGGGTCAATCTGGCCATCTTTTCCATTGGTGCATTGATATTCACTGACCTTTAAAGTCAGAAAGGGTAATCTATGAATTAAGAAGACTATCCTAGGCTGCTCCTATATTTTTCATGTGCATAGCTACATGTCTGTTCCAGAAATGAAGATTCAGTTATGTCTAGAAATGACATAAATAAACACACACACACACACACACACACATATTTAGATTACAAGCTTACAGGAGACTAGAATTCTGAGAATTCTGCAATGAATTGGGCTTAGATGAAAGTGGTACCGAGTGAAGGATTTAGCTATATCACGGGTGCAACAAAAGACATCAAAAGTGGTAATGCTGGAAAAGCTGGTAGACAAATGTTTACTTTTGAATTTATTTCCAGAGGAGCTTTGGGAGGTCCTTGCCCCAATTTATCTCTCATACAGATGTGCCTAAGCAATTCAACTCATGACAAACATCAACACTTTTTCCTCAAAGTTTGTCATGGGCACTTGCCCAGGTATTGCATAGGAACTTACTTAGTGTGAATTGTCAAATATTGTATTTAGGTCTTCAAAATGACGTTCTTCAGAATTGTTTTGGTTTGTTCATGTGTGTATGAAAGAGAGAGACAAACATTACAAGTTTTCCTGTCTATATTTGGATGAAGAATTATGTTATTGAGGACTTACACATACAATATGTTAAATTCAAGTCAGAAGATGCTGTTCAAATCAGAGGTCTTCTCTGTTTAAATTGTTACTTTAACCTGGCCTTGGCACCTCCTGCCCCATCCAGATAATTTCTCTAGAGCTACCATGCATATATATGTGATGCTAATAGAATGGCTTGAAGTCTGACTAGTCTATTCAAAGCAGTCTATTTTTAACTGCATTCCTAGGTGATTTTTTTTTTTTTTTTTAGTTTTTCTGACTCTGCTGCTGCCACTCAAATTTAACCTTGGACAACAGGATTTTTCAACCATACCAGTACTCAACTCCCACTGCTGAAGTTGTCAAATAACTATTCATGCAGTTGAAACCCTGAAAGTATTACCAGACCTTTCTGCTTTCAAACCATTGTCAGATACATCAAAAATACCCAGAACTATGCAAAAGGTGAGACTTTATTCTGTATTGAAAAAGGCAAACAAATCTCAGTTAATAAGGTACTCTAAGCTGTAAATTAAAAAAATGTCTAAAAAGCGAGTATAATTCCCCTTTTGCTTCCTTCTCTTCTGTTCTAGTGGCTTAGATAGAGCTTAGTGGCTTCCAGGCCAGCTTTCCTACACTGGTGCTGGCATAGCTAAAAAATTTTAAAATTCTTTTCAGTCAGTAGGCTGATGCTACTACCAAGCTTCAAATTCACATTTTGGGGATTTGCAAGTCACTTTACAAACCTTCACAGATTGCTAGATACTTTTATTCCTGTGTGCAGGGGACCAAAGACTGTAAGATTATTTCCAGTTAATGGAAATTTATGTTTTTAGGATCATGTTCTAGTTTTCATATGCAACATATAAGGGGTTGGTTTATATATCACTATCTTCAATTAATTTAATTTAATTTAATTTTGTTCACTGCACTTATTTATCTTATGATTCATTAAATTTTTAAAAAACATATTTCTTAATCAATGTTCAAATAAAATCTCTTTTCTAAACCAGACCACCTTAATACAGAAAGAGTAGTAGTGACATGTTTTTTTGTCTTTGGGACAGTTCATTACACAAGTGTCCTCTGGCACACAAATATCTGCAATGGAAACAGCAAAAGCCCTGTAAAGTGTATCTAATACTATGTAATTCAAGAAGGCAGACAGCAGGTGCTAATGTCTCAGAACTCTTCTTATATTACACCTATTCCCTGCTTTCCTCAGTCGCATGTTTAATGCTTAGAGTAGTCTGGCAGTGACTGTGCTGTAATTGTATTTTTAGTTTCAACCCCGACGTTCTTCAGAACTCTAAGACACTGTCTTTTAAGCTCCGTGTGTTCACACAGCATTATTACCTGTTTTCATTACATGTGACAGTTAGGATCCTGAAATTTTAAAGGCATTGTGCAGATATGGAATAAACTTTCATGTTCTGGGATCCACGGAGGCACCTAAAAGCTGTAGCTATGTGACTTAAGAAGACTCCAGAAAGTGTTGCCAAGAAAGGGTATTCCTCTGTTTCCATTTCCCACTCCTTCCTCAGGATCAAACTTTCTGCTGCATGCCAATGTTAAGTGACCTCATGACCAGATGGATCAGTGACCTGAACTGGCAGAAACTATCTTTTTAGAAAGGAGCCAAGACAAACTAACTGATCTGCCCTGACACTGAGACTAATGAATGCTGGGGCTGGTAGAAGAAGAAGAAGACAAGAATGCGTGGGCCAAAACAGTGGACAAAGTAAAAAACATTAATCAGAAAAGAAGCTCATGAAAAATGATACTCTGAAATGCTCTCTTCTCACTTTTGCAGACTGGATATCCTGGGCTGCTGTACAAGATAATTTCTGGGTTAGTAATTCCACTCAGTTGTTACAGTTGTCTTGCCATAAAACTGACACCAAGTCAAACTAAGAGGCAAGAAACACCACCAAAGAAGCAACTAAGACAAGGAGTAGAGACCACCTTCCAAACTCTCAAGGAGATTTCTCATGCGGTGTTTTTGCCAGACATTACACTATAGCAACTGATAAGAATATTGATCACAACAAAATTCCCTTTCTTCTTCCAAAAGCTGCAAGCAGCTTATTTGTGTTTTGGTTGGGGGAGATGTTTCTCCTCTCTTGTGGGCAGTGCTATATCACAAATAATACTGCAGATTTATGTTAAGAGAAGCTGTTAACATTGTGCTCCTCTTCTGATTGCGAATGCTAGTCCATTTAGGACTTGCAGGAAGTATGAAGAGGGGATTGGTTTTCAGTTGCTTTGTGAATCAGCCAAAGTAAATGACAGTTTATTTTACTCAAGTAAAACATTTAGAAAACATAAGACATAGAAATTTTGTGATAGTGATGGTATACTACTGCATGTTCTTAAATATGCATATTATATAGATGCAACATTGCTATTTTGCCAAGAAAAAACTACTGATTTTTCTGGAGAAATAAAGAGAGCTTTGCAGCAAGCTTACATGTATGAGATAGTAAAAGATTATGATCTATAAGCTTTTGTCTTTCTGATTTTTTTTAGGTGTGCATTTAATGCAGGTATGATCATATCTGTATGGATTCTTGATTTTGGTGTTCAGCATTTGCTGGTACTTCAACATGATTTCAGAAGTGGTAGATAATTTAGGAAGCTGTACTTGATAAATTCCAGATAAATAGTTTTCTGTGTAGCTTTTTTTCCTTTTGATATATGTGCCTTTTTCTAGATATCTGATTTGACTTCACATTTGAAAAATATTTGCTAACTCCTAGTTATATACCCTTTTAATGTTCTCTGCTGCCAGATCTTTGCTAATTCCTTGGCTTTAATGGCAACAGGAAGAGCAGCGTTACCAATCTTTTTCCTTGTGACCAGGGAAGCCGACATTGAAAGAGCTGATTTGAAATGGGAATATTGCCCCATAGACTTCCCCTACCTTTTCCTTTCTGAACACAATTATCACTGCTTTCCCTTGCTGGCATTGACACACTCCTGTTGGTATCACTTTGTTGCTTCTGATCCTTTCCTGAATGTTCTGGATGCTGGGTATGATGTGTTTGAGAAATGTGAAATTCTCGCCATAATTAGGAGCACTCTTGGATGTGGCTACCTGGGAAATATGCACACTCCTGTATGTTTTGAGCTGTCATAAATCTTGAATGAGACTAGGTGCTTTAGGAATTAACAGGTATTTTTGCATAAGGGGAGGATATTTCTGTTTGAACAATGTTGTAGCAAAAAAGGACAATGGACAGTTGAGAAATATCACTTTAAAAATATGTAAAGCTATTTCAGGAGGTTTTAGATAACGACTCTAATATTTGTAACTAGGGGAAAGAAACCCCAAATGCCTCCTATCATCATTGAAATCACTTTATCTATTGCCTAGGTTTAAAAAAGGCCAATAGAATAAATAAAGGACAGAAAACAAACTATTATTTTTGATAGGAAAAAAGTATAATGGATAGATTAAGGATTGTGCAGAGAAATTACTTTTTCTCATTTGTGTGTTGGTGGAACTTCATACCAAACCCAAGGGGCATACAATTTTTTTTGTTCTTACTGGAGCTTGAGTGGAAGTTAAAACTTTCCTTCTGTTTTCCTGCTTTGCAATGGGATTTATTTACCCTCTCTCCATTCTGTTAGAAAATTTTTCACCAAGATGTTTAACAACTTGATCCTTACCTTCAGTAAAGCCCGAAACTATTGCTATGTTTTAGATGTTTCTGACTTTTTTCTCAACAATCCCACTTCTGCTGTGCTAAAGTAGCTTGATCTCATACAATAAAAGATTGGTATGGTGTGGAAAATGTGGAATACATACAGATGAAATTAAAATCAAAGAGCCGCTGTTTGCGGCTTGTTTGTGTCTTAGGATCACTGTCAGCAAATAACAAACACACTGCAACTGTCTTCATACAAAAGCAACCACAGTAACAATAGGTGAGTAACCAGACAATAGAAGGCACTTTCTGATTGTTGTTGATGAGTATACCAGAAAGAGTTCAGTAGCACAAGTTTTTAGGCACTGGTTTTTTTTCCTCCCCTCCCCCTGCCCCCAGAGGGCCAATGTCTTATCTCTCACTCTCAAATGTGTCTCTGTCTCTCTCTAATTACCTTTACAAGCTTAACAAATATGAGATGAAACTTGCAAATAAGATTAAAACAGAATATCAAGTTACTAAACTTACATGTAATTTTTTTTTGTTTTTGTTAATCTAGCTTTAAACTAGTACAAGTATTGCAATCAGTAGATGTCTTAGTAGCAATCAGAGGATGACCTTGTATAATTTCAGTCTCTCCTTGTGGAACTTCATTTGTATGAAAAGCAGTTCTTAATATTTTACAAATATATTTCAGGTGTAGCTACCATGTATGTTACATTTGTGATTTTTTTTCCCAAGCGAACTAATTCAATAAATAATTTATTTAAATAGTAAAAATTATAATCATGTTTGGCATGTGAGAAATATACAGATTATTTCATGTTAATTGTTCATTGTGTAAATAGTTTTTTCATATTTTAAATAAATTATTTTCTGTGTAGTTCAAGTTGGCTTATAAAAGGTGGCATTTAATGACATTCAAATAAATAATAAAATGCTATTACAGTGTGAACACTTCAATGCACACACTGCATATGACCACAGATATCTGTTCATTTCTGCAACTGCTAAGTTGCTTCTGGTGACTGGATTTTAAATCTGATGTGCCTCCAACACATACAAGTAACTCAGATGGAAATCTAAGCCCAGATCAATCAGTAAAAGTTTTACTATTGATTTTTAATGGGGTAAGGACTAACTCTTGACTGCAGATAAATGAAAACTGAATTTGACTTAGAAGGATTATGTAAGTGTGTCAAATGGTGTGAAAATCCCTAGGGAACAGAATCATGACAGTCACATTAAAAAAATATTGAATTTTGAAGAATTAGAATTCTTTCTACTATCCTTCTCTCATGATTGTAAGATATTTACTTAAAGAATAAAGAAAATACCTGAGTTTAAAAAATTGAGATTGATTTGTGTGGCAGTGTGTTTAAGGCAGTTTGTTTAAGTCGAGATTCCAAGTTAATGTTTTCTGTAACCCCCTGGACTTATTGTATATATGGTTTGTTTCTCAGCTTGTACCCTCCCTTGAATTGTCCAGATACGGCCACCCACCTCCTGGCTCCCTGCAACATCCTCAGTACCCTAGCTGTCCTGGTGAGGTACTCACTGGTGGGGACCCTTTTCTGGGAACCTTTCTCTCAGTTAGAAATCCCTAGGCTGTTCCTCAAGAAAAGGTTCAGTTTTCCCTGGTCCCTTCACTGTCCCTAAGTACCCAAAATGGCCCCCGAGGGGCACAAAATGGCAGAGACCACTAGGCAAGGCCCCCTCCTTGTGCTATTTCTTCCCAGAATCCCTTTCTTCCTTTACCCAACCTCTTCCTACCCCATAGCCCCTCCTCATCTTGCCCCTCCTAGCCCTTTGACTCCTCTCCTCCTCCTCTGTTGGCTCCACCTCCTGTTCCCATCTGGTAGCTCCACCCCTTTGAGCTGTTGGCCTGCCCCAAACACCTCCCAAGCCTCAAGCAGCTCTGCCCCTCTTCAGACTTCTGGCTCCCACACCTCTCCTTCTGGTTCCCACACTTTGGAAACCGGATGTGATGAGCCCGGGGACCACAGCCCAGAACAGGATCTCATTCCCCTCACTGTGCCAGTTCATTGCAGCTGCACGAAACAGAATCCCTCCTGGGAACCGCTCATGTATCAAAATAAGAAGAAGATTTGCAAAGCTCAGAAAGAGTTCTGAAGATCCAGAGGAGTGTCCCCGCATGTCTGCAGTGTCAGGTTAGCCTGGTTGGGTGGAGACATTGCTCCATGAGGGACACTGCAACAATTTTCTTATTTCAGTTGGGCTGTCTGGGGAGGGGGAAGAGCAAAGTATATTGGCATCTGATGGGCAGTGGTGCAGAGTGGAAAGGGGAGGAACAGAGGGAAAGGGAGGGCCATGAGGACTCCTCCTGATGGGCAGATTTGGTGGCCAATCATCTCCTGAGTCCGGGCCATCATAATCACGCAACACCCAATGAGGCAGGAGGTGGACCCCAGGCATGATCCAATCCAGAGCCTGGAAACAGGGAAAATTGGCCAATGGACAGTAACCTCCAAAGGGGAACCAACGGGAAGGACAAATGGGAAAATAAAAGGAGGTACTCAGGAGAAGCTTGGTCCCCAGTCCAGCTGACTGTGGTACAGGGTGTACCTCTGTCTCAGCAAGGAAGAGAAGGGCTACTCCCTTCTCCTAGCTCCCTGGATTTTTCTGTAATTGGTTGTTTATTAAACCAGTAAACCCAGTTCAACAGTGACTGGTCAGCGTATTCATTACAGTTTCATCAGAATATGCCAGGCGTAGTCCACCAGTTCCATCTTAGGAATGACCAAGCCAAGGCCATCATGGTGACATGCCCCAACTATCATTAGGCTCCAGGGTTAACCTGAGGTGCTTGAGTAGCTGTGAGGTGTGGCAGACCGATGTCACCCATTTTCCCCAATTTGAAAAGTTGAAATATGTGCCTATATCAGTAGATACTTTCTCTGAGGTAGTTTATGCTTCTGTCCACACATGGGAGAACACCTCTGATGCACAAAGACATTTGTTTCAAGCCTTCTCCCTGCTGGGGATCCCCAAAATCATAAAAAACTGACAATGGGCCCACATATGCCTCCAAGGCATCTGCGGAGTTCCTGCAGCAATGGGGAGTGGAACATAAAAATGGCATCCCCTACTCTCCCACAGGTCAAGCCATTATTGAATGCACTCACCAATCCCTTAAAAGAATTCTGGGACAGCAGAAAGGAGAAAGCAAAGAACTATCGCTGCGAGTGAGGTTTTGTAAAGCCCTCTTCACGCTCAACTTCCTAAGTGGTTCCTTTGAAAATCTCACCCAAGGGTGGTTTACCACTTTAATCAGACCTCATTCACTGGAGTTGAGACGACATCCTCCAGTTTCAGTAAAAAAACCAGAAACATGAAAGGTTGCAGGCCCACACAAGCATAGACCTGGGAGGAGGGGTATGCTTGCCTGTCCACGCCCTCAGTGTTGAAATGAATCCCTCAAAAATTTGTGAAGCCTTATATGCAAAAACCAACTATAATAAAGATGTGGAGATATCTGCTATAATAAGGCATAGATCTAGAGAGGAACGAGAGTTAACTGATCCTGTTTCTGATATGCTGGATATTGGTTTATTATTTGTTGATCAGTAGTGTCTCTGTATCATATGTTCTTTTAAGCTCATTCTATCCTGATGATGAGAATGAACATCTTGAAGTTTCTATTCGTCCTCATCCCATCTGTGGAAGCGTGGATCATCCTGCAGCTCTGCAAGAATGTGTGGGTGACCTCAGCCCATGCGCTCCAGCAAGATCCTCTTTGCCTGTCCTCGGCTGCCACGGATGATCCACTATCTATCTGCCTGGTGGGTAGTAGCCCGCTGAGTACCCTAAACATTTAATTAGTCTGCAGCAGAAGGTAAACTTGGAAAAAGCTCCTTTTAAGGTTATTTACAGGGGAGGCTCCACCTATAAATTCTAGCTCCCTGTCACCAACCCTTTAATCCAGTGGAGTGATTGGGTGGAGGCCTTGCCCAAATTAGACAGAGAGCCACAGGAGTTTGCAATCTTAGGCTTGTCCATTGCCCCCGTGTGTTCACTTCAACTACGAGCCACAGTACTGAAAGGATCGATTTGACCAAGTTATTCAATATAACAAAAATTTTCCTGCTGCCAATTGATTTGTATCCCTGGCCTTCCACTGAAAATGGATACTCCTGAAAATTAGATAAAGGGTGTTGCAGTGCTTGTTTTCCCATTTGACCTCCCCATGAGTTCCACAAGATTGGTTCTGTCCTGAGCTTGTTCCCTCCTTTATCTGTTGGTCAATGATTGATTCCTTCCCCCTGTTCCAGAAAGTTCTACTCTCCTTGACACGCTATTGGCCCTTTGGCTTTGTACCCTCCCTTTGTGTTCCCTCATTGGTTACAACCTTGTAAGCCACTCCCTGTGATCCTCCCTCATTGAATTGTTATTGGTTACTGTGTTCCATCCCTGCTTAAAAAGACCATGTCTCCTTGTGCTCATTGGCTGTAACCTTGTAGGCTACTCCTTGTGATCCTCTCCTGCTGAGCTGTTATTGGTTTCCGTGTTGTACCACCCCTAGTTCCACCCTGGTTTAAAAAACCCTGTCTCCCTGTGATCGGTGCTCTCTCTCCCTGGACCCTTCAGCTGCCTTAAAGCTGTAGTTGGAATCTCACACCAGAGTTTCCTCCTTCCCCTTTACCCGGCCCTGGACACAACTCGCTCCATTGGCCTGGGGTTGCCAACCCCAAAGGTCCTGCCCTAGGCATATTCTGCATCTTGACAGCTCCCCACTCCTGGTGTGGACCTCTGCCCAAAACCCAACTGGAGCTTCGGAGTCCTGAGAGGAGCATGCATCAGTGGATAAGCTCAGTTCTCAAATCAGTTTTTTCATTTCTTTTGGCCATGTTTGTTGTTTTGATTTCTTTTGAGATTTAAAAACTATTTTGTTGATCAGCTTGAACTGCCTTTTGTCTCCCACTGCCTAAGTAAACCATGCCACAATTCCAAGTGCTCCCAGAGACCAAGCACGGTGGAGAGAATTATACCCTAGAGTCTAAAATTGTTGTGGTTGTATTTTTCACCTAAATGTTCTGTTCTGTTTTCCCTTGCTCTGTTGGTTTAGCCTAAGTTTGTACCCCATCACCTTCCCATGCCAATCTTACCTGTAACCAGGTCCCTTGTTCAAGACTCTCCCTTAAATGACACCCACCAAGTTGTCAATCCTTCCTGAACCCATCCCATCGCTCTGTAAGATTCCCTGGAACTTGATAAGCCACTGGATATCTGAGCATGTATGCTCCTTCCCTTCCCCATGATTGGATAACCTGTCTGCCTGTTCCTGACCAAGTTCTCCCATCGTCTTCCCTGATTGGTTTGTATATGGTGTCCACCTCCTATGCTTCTCCTGGTTAAAACCCCATGTTCCCCTTTGTTCAGTGCTCTTGTCCCTGCTCTCCCATCCTGGAATAAATACCCTTGGACACAGCAAACAACAGTCTCTCCTTCCTTCCTTGCTTTCGCTCTTTGGCATGCTGTAATAGCTGGTGACAACTGGCCCTGCAGCTAAGGGCAACTACTGCCTTCCAGCTCTGCACTGCTTCCTGAACCACAGTGGGCTCAGGAGCAGCCCATATCATGGCATGGTTGGTGCAGCAGCTTACGCTAGCCAGGCTCATAGAAAGCAGCGGCCATGTCAGCTGGCACCTAATGTGGGGCTCCATCTCCTCCTCCTCAGAGTCCATGGAGAAGACTGAAGTTGTGGATCTCCTGTGGATTTAACCAGCCTTGGTGCATTGAGCACACTGTTCTATGCACAGTAGTGCTATCAGGGACAAAGAGGACAACCCCTTAGCACCCAGAAGGACCCTCTTCCGGAGTGTGTACCCCTTTTGCAGCTTTCAGTTACAATGTTGTTGGTTGGTGAGTTGTGGGCAAGTTTTCCCCAGGGGTGTGGGTACATTGTCCCCAGAGTGGGGGCACAACAGGCAAAAAGTCACTAGTTGGCTGCGCAGAGTACCCCGGGCAGCCTTTGTACCCTTTTTCTTTATTTGTTCCTTTTACTTGCAAGAGGGGGCGGAAGCATTTTGTGCTATGGGTAGACAGAGATGGATATGAAGCTGTCTACCCAGCAGGAAGAGATTTACCTCCAAGTTGTGGGTTCCCTGGTGGATAGGGGTGTGATGATTTCAGAGGGGACGTTAAAAAAGTTTATTCATTGGTTGTTTCTCCACTTTCCTAAATTTGTCCCCTGAGACTGTTAAAATTGTTGATTTGTGGGACAAAGTGGTTTTAAATTAACAAATTTAATTCTAAATGATGACTCCTCAGGTGGTCGCTTTTTCCATTTATTTGTAGTAATTCAGTCTGAAATTAAAAAACAAAGTATGAAAGAGAATCAAGGGAAAGTGGAAAAACAATCTGTACAGTTTTCCCCAGTTTCTCCTAATTCCCCTCTTCCCTCAACCCCTTGTCCTAGCCCAGTGTCCCCTACACTGGGTGGGGTTTGGCGGGAGCAGACCATGAAGGGCAGGTCTGCCCCCAGAAAAGGCAAAATGCAGTTTTTTGTTTTCAAACATTTACCAAAAATTTTCCATTGCCTCATACATAAATCATTGCAATTACTATTTCAAGAATGACTGTATTTCTACCAAAAAGAAGATATGAGGGTGTTAAAAGAAAACATACAGCTACTATCATTATGAAGTACTGTGTGCCCAAACAACTTTTATAGACTATCTGAACTATCCTAATTCTCATAGTTCCCTTCTCTGCAAACTCTAAGTTTTGCCTTTGTATTTTTAACAATAGTGTGTCTCTCTTTTATGTGCTGTATGTTAAGTTACAATTTTGTTAGTGGGAAAAGTAACAGAAAATTTAGAGAGAAAGAAAAGGCAAGTGAAGAGAGGGTGTGTGCAAGTAAGTTGGTGGTAAGATGAGGGGTGACAATGTAGAATATTCTAAAATGGAAGAAAGAATAATAGAAGAGGGAGAGAGGAGAAAGAGGGAAAATGGAGAGAAGGAAATACTGAAAGAGAGAGTAAAGGGGAGAATGAGTGGTTTACTGAAAATAAAAGGCATAGGGTTAGGAGCAAAAAAAAGCAAAAAAGTTTCTTTAAAAGGTATTTTCCACAGGCCCTGAATATTGCCCCCTCTGCGATGGGCCCCACAAGAAGGTGCTATCCATAGCGTTATATCACTATTCAAGAATAGAGCCAAATCTTTATAAATATACTAGCCCATTTCTTCATTTAGTATTGTTTGTAAACAAATACTAATCAAATCTGTGAGTTTTATGTTATAGAGGGGAAGCAAAAAAGGGAAGAAAGAGAAGAAAGTGTGAATAGAAAGAGACCAGTGAAGCTGGTGCTGGTGATTGATTGAAGAAAGGACCCTTAATTGATTGTGACCAGAATTGTTACTGTATTGCAATCCTGAAAATCTTTTTGTAATTTTATTTTCCTCAACCCAACCCTCCAAGTTTCCCCAGCTTCATTTTCCTTATTCTGCTTTACGTTATATTTTCAAGATCATTTATAAAGCTAGAATTATTGTCAAGATGGTTGCAACAACTCACAGTCGATCAAACCTGAAATTGGCCAGATAAATAGAACTAGAATTGGAAAATCCACTTCCCTATTTTATGAATTTTCTGCCCAAAAATACCATTCTCCCAGAATTCTGCATATAAATGAGAATTTCCAACTAGTGCACTTTGGCTCAACCCTAAATTCTAGTGACTCCATTGAAGAAAATTCGACCCTAAATTCTAGTGACTCCATTAAAGAAAATTCAAAAAGGATAGAAATTAACACTTTTCAAAGAGACTTTGTTAGAATCAGCCTCCACACACGATATTCAGATTATCAATGAACTATAAACAGTTTGAGTGAGTTATGTCATGTTTGATTACTTGAGTTAGTTGCCCACTCTCCTTCCTTTTCTTTCTTTCTTTGTAAAGAAAAAAGGGGAGCTGTTGTGGTGTGTTTTTCACCTAGTCTGTTTTATTTCCTCCTGCTCTGTTGGTTTAGCCGAAGTTTGTAAGCCCCCTTCCCATGCCAATCTTACCTATAACCAGGCCCCTTGCTCTCAACCCTTCCCTAAGCGACACCCACCAAGCTGTCAATCTGCCCTGAACCCTTCCCCCCTCCCTCTAGAAAGTTCTCTTGCATTGGATAACCCATTGGCTACATTGTCCCCTCCTCCCCTTCCCTATGATTGGATTATTTGTCTGCCTGTTCTTGATTAAGTCCTCCTTTGGTTTCCCCTGATTGGTTTACGTCCAGTACCCACCCTTTGTACCTCCCCCAGTTAAAACCCCGTGTTCTCTTTGCCTTAGGGCTCTTGTCCCTGCTTTGCCATTCTGGAATAAACCCCTTTGGATGCAGCAAAAAAGAGCTTCTCCTTTCTCCCTTGCCATCACTCCTCAGCACATTTTAACAGCTGGTGACAACTGGCCATGCAGCTAAGTGGAGTTACATCCTTCCTACTCTGTGTGATAAAGAATGCCTTTGCTCATTAAATCCCGAATCCTGGGTATGGGTCAAGGAAAGGAAAAAGGGAGGTATGCATACTTGCTGAAGTTTTGTGCTTGCGTAAATAATATCTCAGGGACTGCAAAAAGAATTTCAGGGACTGCAAAAAGAACATCGAGCGGAGACGGCCAAGCGATAACGGTCAAAGGCAGATTAAGAGACCCCTAGCCTAGCAAGAGGGGACGAGCCTGCGCAGAATGCATCAAAGATGCCATGACAACCTGAGACAAGACCCAGAAACAGAACTGTATAAAAGAGACGGCCCGAGACCCGGAGCGCACGGCAGTTGGTGGGACGGAGATCCCCCTGCCGTCCAGCGCTGAAATGCCTTTTTTGCTTTGCTTGCTGTAATTAATAAATTGATTAATTGGGAACCAAAATTGGCTCATTGGTCGTAAAATCCGTAACACTCTGCACTGCCACCCGGGCCACAGAGGGCTTGGGGATAGCCCATATCACGGCACAGTTGGTGCAGCAGCTTGGGCTGGCCAAAAAGGGCTTACTTATAGCTCCGGCCGTATTGTGGAGAATAAATTTCCAGAGTTGATTAACAGTTTACAGTTCTGATATTATGTTAAAAGTTGTCTGTTAAATGTTTCATAGTTGCGTGTTAAATACTTAATGAATGTTTCATAATCATGTAAGTTAATTATTTCCTAGTTAAATTATTCCTAGTTATGTAAATCCCCTTACTGTCGGGTATTGCCCCCACTGCTCCCCTCTCATTCATAATGACGGACCACCCGAGACAAGAAGTATTACATCAGCTAATAAGCAAATACGAGCTCCCGTAAGGCCTAGTGGAGGCAGAATTGTGCGACAAACACCTCTAAAACATCTAGCCACTGTACAAATAAAGACTAAAAACAACACCTTCAATCAGAGAAAGTATGAGACAGCATCAAACCCCGAGATGGAACTTTCCACCTTCATCACCCTAACCAGAATAGCACATGAGTGACATAGAGACCATGAACTTAAAAGCAGTAAGTGTCTTCCTGGAGACTCTCATGAGACGAGAAGACCCAGATTCGCCACATAATGGAACTGATCTCTTCCTCTACGTCGTCTCAGGAGCAGCGGTGGTGTGCACACACCCTATGGGCCCCCTCACCCAGGCTATTTCTTTTAACAAAGCTGAAATCACTAAAAGCTAGTCTCCTAGCTTTTCATAACAGTCTTGGGGAAACTTTCGGGATAAGGCCACACCTGAAGAGAACCGAGGATGAGACAGCCACTCGCCCTGAGAGGCCTCCAGGATAGCTGGTCCTGCCTGGACTGGAGCAGCCTGAGACCAGACGACGCAAAGGAGCACTGGTAAGAAAAGCCGGTGGCAGGAGTGAGAGGTGAGCGAGAGGAGTGTGAGTGAGACGGGGGCCAGCAAGCCGGACCTCCAAAGCAAGTGAGAACCTCCTAGTACCGCGGTTCTGGACTCCCGTGTCGGGGCCAGCTGGGAACAGAGGGAAGTGGAAGAAGCCTGAGCAAATGAGGCATCTCCTGGGGGGATAAGTTGGGCCCCCACTCTGGGTGTGCAGAGGAGTAAAAGAGTGTGAGTGGCATGCAAAAGGAGTAGGTCTCCTTCAAGGCTTGGCAGGTAGACCTCAGGGAGTGCTGGGGTTAAGAGACTAGGGTGGTCAGAGAGCATTAGTGATATCAGTGAGTTGGCAATCAGACCCCAAATGGACCTCTGGACGTCCGGAAATTTGGGGTAGTGTGAGTTGTGCGCAACCCCTGGCGGGGGGACACAGGTTCCCACCAGGGTTTTGGGTGCCCCGTCACTAACAGCACTGAGTGTAGCCACAAGGACCCGGTCTCCAGGGTCAGATGGCGGTGGTGAGAGTTCTGCGTGCCCCGGTTCAGGGAGGAACTGGGAACCCATGGTCCAGGGAGAGGCCATGGTCCCAGGCTTGGATGGGGAGTCCACTCAGACCTCAGGCATGAGGCAGCAAACCCCAATAAAACTACACTTCTGCTGAGACCATTCCCACTGGGGGAGGGGGGCACCAAGCCAAACCCAGGCGGAAGGTGGAAGTGCAGGGCCTATTTGGGCCACTCCCTAGTAATAGGGGATGCGCTACAAATACGTCTTGGCAGAGAGTTTTTCTACTATCTTCTTTACTCTGTAAAAAACAAAAGAAGGGTACGGTTTCAGAGGCAGGGTAGTCTGTCCAGGGAGAGTCAGACGGGAGGCCTCGCATCTTTGGCACTAAGGGCTTCTGGAATCACAAAGTTTCAAGGAGGCAACACGCAGGAGTCGGGCGGGGTCTAGCTAGATTGACAGCTAGACCTAAAAAGGGTCCAGCTAAGGAGTGACTGGACTTACGGAGTGAGTGGAGTGAGAGTTCTGGGCCCAGAAAGAGACTGGTGTCAAAGTGTTTCCCCATTCTCCCATTCCTTCAATAAAGATTACCCTTTCCCTCTCCCTTGAGAGTGAAAGTGGAATCATGGTGAGTGCAGGTGATTGAATTTAAGCAAACAAAAAGAGTTGAGTTGTGTAAGTCTAAGTTAGATATTATAAGTTAATAAGGGGTTGAATAAATTTAAGTTATTTAATCATTGTGTTGCCTGTCAGTACCTTTTTCATTTGGGTAGAGGCACGTTAAGGTTCGTTTTTAAAGGCCCATTAAAGAGGCATGGGGAATTGCTACAGCAAGAGAGAAAATTCCCCAAAAATGGATAAGGAAAAGATCAAAAGTATCTCTCCCAGCAGTCTCTTGGGAAAACTGCTAGACAATTGGGATAATTGGGAAGTAACAATAAGGCTGAATGAAATAAAAATGATCCATTATTGTATGAAAATATGCCAGAAGTCAATTTACAGGGGGAGTGGCCCTGGTATGGCACACAAGGTAAGTGGCTGTGCACCCAGTTACACCAATATATAAGTACCCAAGAAAATCCAGATATAGAACAAATACAGTATATTACTTGTTGGGTAAAGTATGCCTCTGGGGAAGGAAATACTAGGGTCTACAAATTACAAGAAGGAAAACAACACAGCGAAAGAAGAGGAAGAAACTAAGGAAGTCAGCAGAGGCTGGGACCTCCTTGTCCATTTACCTCCACCTACCTTTGCAATACCTCAAATCCTTCCTCCTCCAATCTCTCCTGATGTAGACCGAAACGCACCTCCCTCTCTTACATCTGCCATCCCTTTACCACACTCTAACCCAGCCATACCTCCACCACCTCCCTCTCTCCCAACCGCTGTTCTTTTACCACCCCCTAACCCAGCCACACCTCCACCACCTCTCTCTCTCAGCCGGTATTCCTCTGCCACCCCCAAACACAGTCATAACCCTTATCACTTCTTGCCAAGCCTCTCTTCACCCGTCACACGTGGTCCAAACTATATCATCATACACACCCCTTGTCCGCCAGCAAGTCTCCACTATGCCTACTCCACTACAGATGGGTAGCCAAGCTATTGCTTCGGGACTTTATACCCAGAGATGAGCAAAATCAGTCAGCCCCTACAACTAATGACAGCCCATGCAATAACACTCAGTCTAAGACAACTAAGGTAGAAAAATTATTTCCCCTCAGAGAAGTCCCAATGGGCTGGGGGTAGTGGTTTTGTGAATGCTCCCTTAACTGCGTCCAAAGTAAGAAACTCCAAGAAAGAATTAGGAAATCTAGTAGACGACCCAGTGGGAATAGCAAACCAAGTTGACTGATTTCTGGGTCCTAACATTTATATTTGGGGGGAATTAAACTCCATCTGCAACATTTTATTTTCCCCAGAAAAAACTAGATTATTAAGGACCACAGGAATGATTGTCTGGGAGCAGGAGAACTGACCTGGGCCCCCAGGTGATCATAAGATGCCCATAGTAGAACCTAACTGGGATCCTAATCAGGAAGAGGGAAGAGCAAATATGAGGGATTATAGATCCCTAATGATCCAAGGAATAAAAGAATCAGTCCCTAGAGGAACTAATACCAAACTCGCCTTTGACAGCACCCAGGAGAAAAATGAAACCCCTGCAACATGGCTTAATAGGATCAAGCAAAACTTTCAGCTTTACTCTAACATAGACCCAGATAGCCCAGAAAGACAAGTCCTCCGAAAAGCACAGTTCGTAACTAAGTCCTGATATCAGGTGAAAGTTAGAAAAGATGGAGGATTGGCATGAAAAGAGTATTACTGAGCTGCTAAAAGAGGCTTTAAGGGTATACTTACAAAGAGAAAAAGAAAAAGCAAGGACAAAGGCCAGAATTATGGTAGCTGTAGCCAGAGAGAGTGTGGGAACCAAGAGAGATAGGTCAAGTGAATCACCTAACAGGGCCTAAAGTTCTGTTAAGCCAAGAGGGGCTGAAGATCCAGCTAGTGACAGGTATTGTTATTATTGTGGGGAAAAGGGATATATAAAGAGACATTTTAAGAAACTCCAATTGGACGAAAGCATAGTCCGAGAGCAAGAAAAACTAAGTGACATTTTGAGAGGAGATGATTAGGGGTGTCAGGGTCTCTATATTGTAGGGCACCTAACAGACTATGAAAGGAGCCCTTGGTAAACTTTGAAATTGGTCCTCAAAAGGATGATGTTGAGTTTTTAGTAGATACTGGAGTAGACAAAGCATGTGTGATGAAGATACCAACAGGAATGACCATTGGCAAAAAGGTCTGCAAAGTGCAAGGGGCAAAAGGAGAGACATTTGAGGCTCAGGTTAAAGAGAATGTGGAAATTAGAGGGAATTCAAGAGAATGTATAGCTAATTTCACTTACATCTCTAAATTAGGGTGTAATCTATTGGGACAAGACTTGCAGATAAAGTTAGGAATTGAAGTAATCCCAAAGGAAGGAAAAATGGTAGTACAACTGATGGTATTAACAGAGGGAGATCTAGATGAAATTAACCCAAGTGTGTGGGTAGGAGAAGGGAAACTTGGTTGTTTGAATATTCCACTAATCAAAGTAGAAATGCAAAAGGACATTCCTCCCATTCAAGTAAGGCAGTACCCAATTTCCTCACAAGGAAGGGAAGGACTAACACCAGTAATTAACCAATTATTAAAAGAAGGCATTTTACAACCACGTACGTCTCCACACAACACTCCTATACTAGCAGTGAAAAAAGCTGATGGGAAGTACCATCTGGTACAAGATTTAAGGGAAGTTAATAAAAGAACAATTGCAAGGCACCCGGTAGTCCAGAACCTGTACACCCTCCTAAGCCAAATACCTAAAGAACATAAATGGTTCTCTGTCATCAATTTAAAGAATGCTTTCTGTGCGTGCCTCCTAGCTGAGGAGAGTTGAGACTGGCTTACCTTTGAATGGGAAAACATAGAAAAGAAGAGAAGGCAACAATTAAGGTGGACTCGTCTTCCCCAAGGGTTTAGGGAATCTCCGAATTTCTTTGGGCAGGCTCTAGAGGAACCCCTGGAACAATTCATACCTGAGGATGGGGTACAAATTCTAGAATAGGTTGATGATCTACTTGTATCAGGAGAAAAACAAAACAGAGGTAGGAATTCCAGCATACAGCTCCTAAATTTCCTAGGGGCAAAAGGCCTAAACGTATCAAAAGAAAAACTACAGTTTGTAGAACAAGAAGTAAAATATTTGGGCCATATAATTGGCCAAGAGTACAAAAAGTTAAGCCCCGAAAGAATTTCAGGAATTCTATCTATCCCTGCCTCGAAGACCAAGAGAGATGTAAGAAAGTTATTAGGCTTGTTTGGATATTGCAAATTATGTCTTGACCAGTACACTTAAAGTGTCAAACTTCTATATGACAAATTAATAAACTCAGAACCTATAACCTGGACCCCAAATGATGAAAAACAACTTAAGGACTTGAAATCTAAATTGCCCTCTGCCCCCGTATTAAGCCCACCAGACCTTAGGAAAGGCTTTGACCTCTTTGTCAATGTGGAAGAAGAAATAGCTTATGGAGTTCTTACACAAGATTGGTGGGGATGCAGAAAACTGGTTGCATACCTCTCTAAGCTGCTTGATCTGGTAGCCAGATGGCAGCCAGCTTGTGTACAAGTAATAGCAGCAACCATCACCCTGTTAGAAGACACATAAAAACTTTCTTTAAAAGGAAAAATCCAGGTCCACACCCCACGTGATGTGAAAGCAGTATTAAGCCCGAGGGCTCCAGAGTGGTTAACTGATTCCCAAATATTGAAATATGAGATTATCTTAATGAATACCAAAGGCCTTGAACTAGTCACCTCAAAGTGTCTAAATCCAGCCCAGTTCCTCACAGGAGAGCCGTCAACAGACCTAAAACATACATTATTGAAATGCAGACCAAAGTAAGAGAGAATTTAGAGGATGAACCCCTACTAGATGGAAGAGTTTTATTCACACATGGGTCATCCTGAGTAGTGAATGGTAAACAAATCAGGATATGCAGTTATAGATGGTCAGAACATGCAAAGAAGAAAAAGGGAAACTGCTCTCAAATTGGTCTGCTCAGTGCTGTGGAATCTAAGCACTGAAAAGAGAAAAAGAACAGAGGAACCATTTATACTGATTCCCAGTATGCATTCGGGGTTGTCCACACATTTGGAGAAATATGGGAAGAACAACGGTGCCTAAATTCTAAAGGGAAAAACTTTATACATGAAGGGCTAATAGAACTGGTGCTAGAGTCCTTGAGAAAGCCAACAGAAATAGCTGTAGTGCACATAAAAGAACATAAAATTACTCTTTGTCCATTTAAATGTATTTTTTGTCCTGTCACTTCATGGCCTGATAAATAGCCCTTCTTATCTTTCCTGTAGTCCCCCTATGAGTGCTGGAAAAGCTGCTCTGAGGTCTCCCTGGAGCCCTTCTCTCCTCCAAGATGAACAACCCCAATTCTCCCAGCCTGTTGTCAAATGATAGATGTTCTGATCTCATTCTTGGCCCTTCTCTGGACCTACTAGAGCATGTGGATATATATTTTTGTGCTGGAGACCCCAGAGTTGAACACATTGGTCCAGGTAGGTTTTCACCAGAGCCCTGCTGGCCATGCTGCTTCGCATGCATCCCAGGATACAGTCTGCCCTCTGAGCTGCGAATGCACATTACCAGTTTATATTAATTTCTTAATCCACCAGCTATCTCAAGTCCTTCTCCTCACTGCTGCTCTCAATCCATTCTTGGCCAGTCTGTATTTGTGATTAGGATTGCCCTAACCCAGGTGCAGGACGTTGCATTGACCTGGTTTAACTTCATGAATTTTGTGGTGGTGTATTTTTATATTTCCTTGTTTTGATGTTAATAAGTTTATGCAATTGTTAGATGGTTTGTTCTATGTACCCCCTGTATACACTCCCTTATGGTTTCTCACTTATGACAGTTTACTGTCACTCTCGTGTTATGTAACCCTTAAGCCTTGCCCTCCTTCTGTCTGTCACTCTAGACTTATCCCCCACTTCCAGAATGTTCGCCCAGGTCTAATGAGTGATTGGACAGAGTCCCAACCCTTCCCCTCCCTTTACATCCTTACTGGTTGAGGTAATGTCAGTTATGTTTAAAGCCACTCCCTGCTCTATCCTGACTCGTCCTCCATTGTACCCTTCCCTAAGACCCACCCCTGCTTAAAACCTCCTGTGCAGCTGTGCTCGAGGACTCTGCTGAGGCAGACCTCTGGGTTCAATAAATCCAGTTTGGTTGACCCTCAGTGGCATCCATCTCCTTCATTCTCTGCCATAGCTAGCTTGCTCCCAGCTCGAGGATAAAAGACCCCACAGGAATCCTCAGGTGGTCAGACCACCAAGAGATCCTTTTGTGTTGTCTGCTTCGGGGCTGGCCGAGGCACCAAACAGACGCAGCGATAAGTTTCACAGAAGCCCACCTCTCTAGCCTCTCCATGACCCTCTGGAAAGCATCCCTTCTCCCCAGCATGTCAACTGCACCATGCAGCTTGGTGTCATCAGCAAACTTGCTGACGGTGCCCTCGATCCCCCATCCACATCACTAAGATTGAAATTAAATAACATTTATTCCAATGCAGGCCTCTGAGGGACACCAGTTATCATTTGTCTCCACCCGGACACAGAGCTACTGACCACACCTCTATGAGTCAGATCAACCAATCAATTCGTTATCCAGTGAGTACTCTACCTGTCAGATCCATGTTGAGACAAGGATATTGTGAAAGACTATCTGAAATGCTTTACACAGTACAAGGCTGACGACATCAGTCACACTTCCCTCAGCCACAAATGCTCTAACCCTGATGCAACTCGGGTAAATCCCTGGCTAGCCCCTCACTCGGGTCTGTGCCGAGAGTGGCCTCCCTCAGACCTGGATCGTCAGGGGTGGAGGTGCAGAGCAGGGCTGCCTCTGCTCCCCACAGCTTTGGATGAGACAGTGCTAAGGACCAGGACAAAGAGCAGGGAGGAGACGTCTGTGTGGTTCTCAAAGGGGCTTACTCCTTCAGAAAGCCAGGGATGGAGAAAACCAACATACAGACCTTACATTGACTTTGAAGTGGGGGTGGAAGAAGGCGAGGGTACAATGCACAAACCAATCAGGGACAAACAGGGGAGGAGCTCAAGGGAGGACTGAGAGAATAATGACCAATGGGAGAACACAGCGGGAGGGTACAAATTGAACAAACCAATGGTGTTTTGAACACCATAGAACTTTCCAGAGCTAAAAGCAGGGACAAACACAGATTGACAACCAGGTAGGTGGGGCAATGGGCAGGTGGTTGGTTCAAGGGAGGACTGACATGGGACATTCTCGAACAACGGGCAGGGTTTGGGGAGTGACAGACAACTGGGGAAGGGAAGAGTAACTGGGAACAAACTAACAGCATGAGGGGGAAACTGGGACAAACCATTTAAAAGATACAGTGCAGAAAAACACACCACCACATAACCCTATGTAGAAGGCCACCAAATATATCAGGCACATTTTCCCCTGGGTGCAGCCATGTTGGGTGTTAGCAATGACAAAATTTCACCAGGGCATGATCACTGCAGCCCAAACTACCTACAGTCTTGACCTTTCATGCAAGTTTTTCTGCATTAGTGAGCAACTGATCCAGCAATGACTGTTCTTTCTTTGGAGTCTCCATCACCCATTCTAGAAAGCTATCCTCAATGGAGCTGTTTCCTGGACTACTTGCAGTTTGTTGGGCCACTTTACCAGATATTACAGTTGATTTAAGTCCCCTGACAGGCTCAGGGCTTGCAAGCAGGAGGATTCCTGAGGTTAACAAAGGGACTCCTCATGTCTCTCCTGTTCTTGATCAGATGGCCTGTAGTAGACACTAACAACAAAATTTCCTTTGTTGACTTGTTCTCTGATTTTCACATATGAACTCTCAATCCTGAAGTTCAAAGAGCTTCATGTGTTCAAACTCATTATTGATGCAGCAGGCAACTTTCCCACTTCTCCTTCCTTAGATTCTTTTTCATGAGGAAGATTTACAGTGATTTCTTTTGAAGTGTAGAAGGTAATAGTGAAGGAGACCTAGGCTAGGTTGCTGCTATTTTTAACCCACATCCCAGCCTTACATTCCCTCTCATTCCACAAGTTGCTAATTCTCCTAAAGCTATAGTACTACCCTTCCTGTCCTTTTTAACTTAGTATGATGGGACAAGAATGGATTTCTCACTCCAGCAATGAGACATTATTGCTTCTGTTACATCAAATTTTGCACTCACTGCCCTGTTTTTATTAAGCTTCAAAAAAAGGGCAAAATATATTCCTGATGTTTTAAAAATCTGTAATTGGTTTATTTAGTCAATGAGTAATGCAATATGCTTGATTTCTATAGCCTCACTGATAAGATAATCTATACTTCCTTGTTCATGCCCTTCAAACATTCAGCTGTATAGGGGAAGGAGAAATATGAAAAACAGAGATTTAAATTATGAATAAGAAAATAATTTGCTTGCTTGCCCTTCATTAGACTTTATAGAACACTCTTCCATGAGGAATATTTTTATGTGCTGCCTTTTGCCTAATGAAGAAAGGCTTTGGTTGCGGCGGTGCGCTCTCAGCAACCCCGACTAGCTCCGGGCACACCGGCCACAGTTTGGGGTAGGGCTCAGTCAGATGCACGGGCTATGCACGACCTCGCCTTCCCTTGTGGGATCTTTTCTCTCCTGAAGGACGACAACAGGGGACCGCAGCGAGGGTGAGGAAAGACAGGAGACTCTTTGGGGGGGCAAACGTAGGTTTATTCGAGGAGAGCCCTGGCACGGGTTCCTCGCCCCTGGAAAGCCTGCCCCAAAGAGCAGAGAGAACCCGATTACACCTGCTTTTATTCGGGGGCGGTACACCAGGCGGAGCCTGGCTTCCGCCCAATGGCTCTTGACAGGGGCGTGGGGTACAAGGTGACAATCAGGGACACAGCCAGTAGGGGAAGGGTAGGGGGAAGGGTCAGGGATCCCGCCCAATCACTTTCCGAGCTGAGGCGAACCTTCTGGAAGGAAAGGCTGGGCCCGGGGTGACAGACAGGAGGGGAGGAGGGAAAGGGCTTATGTAACCAACTGATTGACAGAAAACCACAACCAAGAATAGACCAACTGAAGATACAAAAAGGGGGGTACATAGAACAAACCATTACAGAAACTCGATCAACCAATCCCAATAACAGCCCACCGCCACATTTGGTCTTTACTGTTTTACACCTGTTTTTATGCTATACCTTTCCCTATCCCAAATTAACCATGCTTAAGGTCACTTATAAGCAACTTCACATCATACTTTCATGTCATCCTATTACAGCAGTAGTTTATTTTTGTAAAGAAACCCAAGAATAATGTAATCAAGAAGCTGTTGGACAGCCTTTATGGCTAACAACAGCAGCTGCAACAAGGGAAGGCTGGCTCTATGGATTACTATTCTGTGAGAAAGCAGATGCTTGTACTTTTTGCAAGGAATTGCATTCAAATTATATAACAACATATTTAAATAAGAATCACAAGGATGTAAATACAGATTATTGAAAACTGAGGGTAATTTTTCTTTTTTAACTTTTTCCTCCTCTAAACTGTATAATATGTGAACATATATAAAAATGTATATAAACTATCCTTGAGGAAATAAATGTTAAACCTTTGAAAGCTGTATTTCTAATAGAGTGACAGGAAAGATGATCTTAAACATTATCAGAGTATAGTTGAAGGTATTCAAAATTTTCTTTGACAGGTGGTGAGGTTATTTTATCATTAGCCAAGTTACTCTTCATTGCAATTTGCTCTTTCTAGAAAAAAAGTTATTTTATTTTATTGAAAAAATGCTTGCAATGGGAAATGCAACTACAACTATTGTGGGATTACATTAATTAACTAGACTCAAACTGGTCATGTGAAGTAATGGGGAGGATATTCCTCTGAGAAGATTGCTGGCCCTGAATAATGTTACTTGTATGATTTGCCCTTCCCCCTGCTTTCTAATAATATGACATGGATGAACATAATTGCACATTCATCCATCTGGGGTATTTTCTGCACAGGAAGTAATTTGTCTAGCAGTCATAAATTAGGTTCTTTCTGGTACCTAAATTATATTTCCTCTCTCTCTTTTTGATTATAAACAGTCTTTTAATGAAATTACTCCACTAGTTTTATTCCTGTTAGAACCTGTCTCTTTATTTTTTGTGCTTCTAGGGTTCTGATAAAGCTAAAAGTGCTGAAGCAGCTTTTTAGTAATATGTTTCTAGTCTTCAAGTGCAAGAAAAGAGCCCAGTTTGGCTGGTTGCCTTAACAAAAGGCTCATTTCAAATCTCTGATTAGTTGTAGGGCTTTTTCTCTTTTCCATTCTTCCCCAAATCAAAAGCCACTTAATAAGTGAGGTATTTCTGTCCCATTTCAGTTGGAGTGCTTTGAGGCTGTGCACTGGCAGGAGCTATGAATCCATCAAGTTTTATTTCAGTATTTTGCATTGTTCATCACTGTGAATCCATATTGATATTTCTAGCCTTGGGGTCTAAGAATCAATTCTCTTGTTCTCCTGAAGCTTCCTAAGAAGGTATACGTGTTCTTTTCTCTTTTCTCAGTCTACTTACCTGCACTGAGGTATGTTACTCCTATATTTCTCTTAAAAGACACTCTTCCTGAAGATATATGTCTGAGAGAACTGTTAGTCAATACCTTGCTGGACATTTACCGCAACAGAGATTAATCAAAGAATCCAATAGGAATCAGCTTTTACAATGATATGGCTGCAATATGTTACTTATGAGTTGCAGTTCCTTCTTGTCATGTAACAATTAATTTGATTGTTGTTCATACAAAACAGTTATTAAATTACCGTTCATACATAATATACATCTCTTACCTTTATGGATGCCTTCTTCATTCTGTGTGTTTCTGCAAGTGCCTTCCAAGTCATACAGACAAGTATGTAATGTAAGCCCTCATTGCATCTGCTTAGACCCAGAGTATGTGCAAAAAGGCCTGTGGAATGAGGTGGCACATGAGCATGCTGCAGGCTGTGTTGATTGTTATCAGTGTAGATTGTAGGCTGGAGGCCAGATATTCTGCACCTGGCTGCAGAGAAATATCAACCTGATTTCTTCCTCTAAATGCAGAGGACAAGAATTTCTAAGACTATTCCATAAAGTTGTGACTGTTTAGCCTGGAGGAGAGGAAGTTTGTGGCAGGGGCTTGTATATAAATCTCTGAAGGGAGGATGAGAAAAAGATGCCACCAAACACTTTCCAGTGGTGCCCAACGACAATATCACAAATATGCACAAACTGACAGACAGAAGGTTCTATATGAACACTTTTATATTGTCAGGGTTACTAGCACAGTTTGTCAGAGACATGTTGAAATCGGCATCTTTCAAGACACCCAGAAGTTGACTAGACACAATCCTAGGTATCGTGCTCCAGATGCTCCTGTTTTAGCAGGAGTTGGCTCTCCAGAAGCCTCTTTCAGCCTCAATCATTTTGTGAGTCTTTGCTTTCACATTGCAGTTAATGAATCAGTAGGAAAATCCTCTTTTAGGGACTACTCAACTTACACAATTATCTTTCAGTACAGAGATAATCATCAGGTTGGCTTCTTCTGATTGTCTTTTAACATGTGAACAATTAGGACACCAAAACTGCCTCTCTTGTTTCATGACAGCTGATCTCCCAAATACTTCTGGAATACCAGCAACCAAGATGGTGAACATATTTGCCAAGCAGGTGTTTACAGTGGTCACAAAGATTCTTTTGGGCTTTGAATGCAAGCCTTAGAGTTGAATAGAAACCACAGCTATGGTATCTCTGCCTTCCTCATTCCTTAGGATGTTGCAGGGATATGTTGACTGAAGACAGAATGGAAAGAGCTGTGCTATAGATCTTCAGATCACTCTGTTTAACTGAGAGACTATTTGGGGCTGTTTACTTCACACCAATTTAAAACTCAAACAGTTTATGATGGGATGAATAATCATTTGAGAACTTTTTGAGTATATTTATCATTTCCTCATCCTTAACTTTGGTGATTATATAATTATGTCTGTTTAATATCCATGGACTTGAAATCATGAAAATCATGAAAACCAGAGGTGACAGATGCTCTTGAAGTTTCCAAACAAAAAGAACCAGAGTCAGAATAGGAGTAGTAAGTTAAAGCATTTATTGCTAGAAGTCGAATTTATTCAAAACAATGAATAAATACCACTTGCATTTGACTATAATTCTAGGTGAAAGATTTGATACAAAACCGGCATAAAAATGCATAGCAGATGCAGTTATTTATTAATTTGCCAGATCATTAAGTTCTTTATCTCATGCTAAATGCTTTGCAAAAACATAAAACATTAATGCTATTGTGATACTTGTTGAAATGAGGAGGTTGTCAAAACAAATTTGTCTAGTTTGAGAACGTATCAGTGTAAAAGAGTAAATAAATTTATTTTCTGTCTTGAAAGTGTCAGGAACCTTCTCTTTCTGCTGGGCAAGTCAGTTGACACAAATGTTGTTCTGACAAGTTGACTTTCGTTGCTTGTATCTAGCCTCCCAATCAAATCTTATTTGTGTGAAAGAACAAGGCTATAAGGAATTAAAAATGAATAGACTTTAGGCATAAAGTGCAATATTTGAAGTTTAGGATAGTACAGCTTAATTGTTTTCATTCCATGCAACTGGAAATTCAAAGAATTTGAAACTCTGCTAAGATACCAAAAAGGAAATGACGTTACCAACAACATGAAGAGTACGAGAAAAAAACAGAGGGGATATTTCTATTCAAGTGAATTTTAGTGAATGGTTGTTTAAATAGAATCTGGTAATAAAATCTATCTGAAAAAAAGCATCATATATGAAACAAATATGTCACCTTCTTCCCCAGGTGTGAAAGGCACCTTAGAGTCTGTATCTCCTCTATGTTTATCTCTCACACTCTTGTTTTATGTAAACACATTACTAACCAGGATTATGCTGGTTGGTGAGAAGAGTTGCAGGGAATACCTGGTGCATACAAGTGTTCTTCTTGATATAATCTTGGTTATCACACTATTTAAACTGTAGCCTTGTTTGAACAGGGGCAATGAATTTAATATTCATATAAAGAAAAGATCACAAGACAGTGTCGGAAAAGAGAGATTTCCCATTGGAGTTTATATCCTTTAACAATTTTAGTTACCAGAAGAAATTAATTTCTGTCAAATGAAGACATGTAGCAGGCAAATATTCCCAGTAGTTCTTGACCAACTTTTGATTTAAACAAACCATACATAGGAAATAAATAATGTACAAGAATTTTGTTGTTGTTGTTGCTGTTGTTTTGTTCAGTGTTTGTGTTTGGGGCTTTTGTTTGCTTGTTTGTTATTTTTTTATCTGACTTATTTCAGCCATATTAAAAATGTTTAATTAAAGAACTAGAGCAATAATATGTAATACAGGAGAATATTTATTGTTTTACAGATCACAACAATTTCATATGATTCTTTCATTGGCAAAAGACACTATAGTAATTGACCCAAATCCTCATGTTTATCAAATGCTGCCTTTTTTTTCCAGAAAATTCTGAACTAGATCAAATTATTGGAATCTGCAATTATCTTTCAAATATTATCTTTCAAATAAATGTGTTTCAGGAGAATCTACACTACAGTGAATCCAAATTTGTTTTAAATGGATTTTAATTACATTGGAGAAATTTAAGTGTACTTTTTTGTGGGTTGTGTGGTGTGCTATTTGTTGTAGTAGAAAGGGAGGCCAGACACAAATACAGAAGACCTTTTAACCTGCTATGTGGTCCTTTTTTTCCCCCTCTAGATGTATGACTCTCCCTTTTAAAATGTTAATGGTATAAATGAAAGGAAAACACACCAATTGTAATTCTAGCCAAATTATTCCACTGATCTAAATTTCTGCTGTCATTTAGCTGTTTGTTGGTGTTGGGTTTTTTCATGTGTAAATCATTTACAGAAAAAATACTTTGTATTAAGATAAGATTCCATTCTGGTACATCCTAAATGTAACACTCAAATAAGTTTTTCATCTTACTTATTTCTTTTATTATTTTCATTTATCTGATATGTAGTTCTTTGCTCAACTGTCATCCAATACATGGATTTTGGCAGTGTCATTTGTGATCTCTGCTGACAGTACTTAAATTTCTCTCCTTCTGAATTTCTTATTTCAGGATAGTTGCTTGTGCCCAACAGATGATTATCTCAGGGGCAGGAATGTCATATTGAATTTGCTTTGCCATGGCATGGTGAGACCAGCCAAAAAAAAAAAAAAAAGAGGAGGAGGAGAAAACACTTAGTACTAATGAAAGCAGTAAGAGGAAGATGACTCAATAAGTCAGAAAATGTACTTGCTCACATGTCATTAGATTTTTTATGTCCTTTTGGCAGAATTGTTTGCAAAAATAAAAATAAAAAAAAGCAAGCCGGAAAGAAACAGACAGGGAAAAAGAGGAAATTAGTGACAAAAACTTTGCCCAGTTACTGGGCAAATTACCACTACGAAGTTGTTCCGGGTTGGAGGATGGCCTTAGCAAGCTGAGCAGTGTGAATATATCGGGCATGATAGGTAGTGTTTACTTTTTTTCTCCTCTGAAGAGAGGCAATGTTCTTTCTTCTCTCAGTGGCATGTTACTATCCATTTACTGAGATCCACTTTGGAGAGCTAGTTCTGAAAGGCATGCTGTATTTTGACTCACACTGCAATGGGATTGACCTTTTGAGTATTGTTTGTAGTGGAGTTTGCTCCTATGCAGGCCTTTTGGCATTTGAAACCCATGGGGATTTGGAGAGATGCCTAACAACAGCAAGAGGGATGTTATTTCTCAAATATCCAGCCATCTCTGCAGCTAACATTAGCCTAATTGTGACTTTCTCCTATTATATGTGTGTATAGTTGGCAGGAATGAACAACACGTGTTTGAGACAGGAGTTGGAAATGGTTTGCCTAATTTGGTTCAATATGTAACTTTTTAAAAAACCTCTTTTCATGCCAATATGTACAATACACTATTGCTTTAAACTAGTCTCATCAAAGCAAACGTGCCTTCACAGTTGGAGCCTGATACTGGATCTTCTCTAAACTGCTCTTTTCTGTAGTTTTTGTGAGGTTATGAAAACAATTTATAGGTCAAAGATGGCAGAAAGCACAAGAAAATGCAGACCTCTCAAACTTGGTAGGAGGCAAGAAAGGTTAAATGATACAGGCTGGTCTCCAGTAATAGCTATAGAGTAAATTGACAAATGTTTCTGAATAAAAGCTGCTGGTGACTTGGTTCAGCTCTGAGATGGGGGGATGTCACCTGAGATGGAGATTGCTTTGGCTGCTCCTGTGCCAGGACCCCACTGCTAGGGGCTGACACTGCTCTGTGAGTGCACCTCTCACTTCTTTCAGATGGTTTCTACGTCTAGTGAAACAACATTTTGAGAAACAACATTCTCTAGGAAGGCAGGCAGGCAGGAAAGGGAAGGGGAGGTGCAGGGCGGGGCGGGGCAGGAAGGGAAGGTGCAGGAAGGGAAGGTGAGGGAGGGGAAGGTGCAGAAAGGGAAGGATACAAAATTAGTGTAATTCAAGACAGAGGAATATTTACAGAGGTGGACAATCAGGGTGGAGAAAAGTCTTGAGAGCAAGACTTATGGGAAGTGGCTGAGGCCATTTGTTTTGTTTAGCTTGACAAAGAGAAAACTTAGAGACAATCCCATGGCAGTTTACAGCTTCCTAAGGGGAAGGGGTGGAAGGGAGAGCAGAAAAGGGAAATACCTATCTCCTCTCTGTGGTGACCAAAGATAGAACACAAGGAAATGGAATAAAAATGCATCAGAGAAAGTTCAAAATTAATTTTAGGGAAAGGTTCAATGTGAGGGATATTGGTCAATGGAAGAAGTTCCCCAGGGAAATGGCCATGGCACCAATCTTATCAAAATGTCTTCAAGGAGCATCTGGATGTTGTTCTTAGTCACATGATTTAGTTTGAGGTAGTTCTACAAGGAGCAGTGTGTCAGACTTGATGATCCTTGTCGGTTCCATGCAATTTGAGATGTTCTATGATTGTACAGTTCTATTTGTAGCAACCTCCACAGATTATTTTGGAAGGGGGAAACAGCAGACCACCCCAAATGCTTTGTTATATCCCTGGTTCCCATTCACTCTCTCTTCTGTTTTGATTCATTAAAATGTGCACTCTTTCTAATGCTGCCTATCTCTACTAATAATTAAATTACTCATCTATGCTTACTTGATAGATGTTATATTTTTCTGTTACTCCCTTTTCAGGCTGTATGTAGGCAGACAACCAAGGTATGTATGGTGTATATATGGCATTAGCCAGCCCTAGAATAATAATATGTACTGTGATTTTCATGCAGCCCACGTCAACTATACTGTTTCTACAGGGTACCTGGGCTTGGACAGATACAAACCACAACACTTTGTCTATATGTAACCTGATAATTCATTGTTTAACATCATGGGTGAAATGTAAGACTGTGATTTAAGAATGGTAAATCCCAATATAGTGTTTCCACAGGCACTCACTTCCACTCCCTGTAGTAGGAAGTGCTAAAGTCAAAGGTCACAGGAACAATTTAGTGGAAACAATAATGAGAGACAATATTATTAACAAATTGTACAAAGAGAGGGTGTTTTACACTTAAAGTGCTCACCAAGCCTTGGGCAGTAAAAAACAATGGTGGCCAGATTTCATTACCTCACCACACTTTTTTAAAGACTGCAAGCCATGCTCTTTAGGGTCTTTAAATCTATATAAGGCTTTTTCTTCGTTCTTTGACTAATTTTTAATGACCCCTCCAATTTTTCTCCAGTTTTTCAGTGTACCTTTTTTAAAAACAAGGGCATCAAAAATCCCTGTGGGACTCCAAGCCTGACATCTTACTATCATATAAAGTAGTAAAAAACCTTCTTCTACTTTAATTTCCTGTACCTATTAACAAATCAAAGGACTACATTGGCTTTTTTAGTCAAAACATTGCAAAGGAATCCTTTATTTTGTGAGTTTCCCCTCCTTATTCTGGATTCTTTTTATTATACATGTAACCTTACACTTTGTCATACTAAAAAACTTTTAATTTCAAATACACCACCTTGAAAAAAGAAGTCATATTGCTTTGTCTTCACGTCCACATAACCATCTGTTTAAGACTGCAAACATTTGTTATGCCAGACCATCTCCTTTCTTACATCCTAATTGCTGGCA
The DNA here is from genome assembly GCA_013400435.1 of Pycnonotus jocosus. NCBI lineage: Eukaryota > Metazoa > Chordata > Aves > Passeriformes > Pycnonotidae > Pycnonotus > Pycnonotus jocosus. Next base: position 47,119 of record VWYP01011022.1, read on the forward strand.
TGCCCCTAGCAATTTTTTTATTACTAGAGATATTATTTTCAGTGGTCCTATTGGTCAGAATATTTTTTAGGCAAATTTTGAAAAATGCACTCTTTTCCCCACTTGCATGTTAATGCATTAAAAAATGTTGCACAAAGCCTGAAAGCTTCTCAGCATTTTAATTCTCCCAACCTTCACTGGACAGTAAGTCAAAGCCAATATCCCTTCTCTGAGTGCTGCAAATGTTTAACTTTTTGCTGGAAATTGAGACTACTTAGAACATAACATGAAACATAGTTACTAACTGAAAGCTTTAGAAGGACTTAAAGACTTCTAGACTTAAATGCAAGTTTACACTTGGTGAACAGTCTAGTATATGATATTTTCACTAAATCTGTCATGCTACAGAAGGCAGTTGCAAATGCATTCCATGTCATGCTAGGTCTCTATACCCCTTGTGAAAGCATATGTTACTCCAGCATCAAAAGCCAATAACATTTAAATGCTTTGCTATCTGAGTTTTTCCTTCTACGATTTCATGAGTTTTATCTCTGAAGCATGCTGCTCCTTATGGACAGATTTCAAATTCTTATTCTCCTGGACATATTTCCTGTGTTCTGTTTTCATTGAAGTATTATGTTAGTCATATAACAAGTGATTTTTCTCATTTAAATAAGCTGATTTTCCTTGGTTGTAATTCTTTTTCATTTTTAATTGGTTGTTTCTCTCACATTGTCTACTGGCAAGTTCACTGGGCTTGCTTGGGTGTAGGAGGGTGGGGAGGAAGGGGATGGGTTAGAGTACAGCTTTCCTTGACCATGGATGCTCACTGTACTGTGGAATTTATTGTATAGACACAGCACAGTTATCTTCCTCCAGAAAAGCTTTATATGGAAGTGATGAAATATTGTGTAAAAATCCCAGTTTCCTAGAATACTGTCATTCTCTTTCCAAGGAGTAACATAAATCTTCTTTTTTTTTTTTTTAGCCAAATCCNCTTTTATAGATTAACTGAAGGCCATTTATGTATACCCAGTTTACACATGCCCTTCAGCTTTGTGCTGAAAAAGTTTAAGTGCTTCATTTTAGGAGACTGTGGTCAGTTATACATTTTTCAGTTAATCTTTTGGTATTTTGAGGCCTTAGTTGATAATCTTAAATAGTATTTATTTTGTGGTTTTCTGTGACTCTACCACACTAAGAACAAGCTAATGGTTTTAAATAAATAGAAAACTACTTGACCAAAAGCCATATTTGTTAAAGTTACTAACAAGTTTACCTTTGCCCTTGTTGTGGACTGAAGAAAAGATCTCCACCAAAGTATGGGGAGAAAAAAAAAAAGGAAGCTGGAAACACAATTTTCTCAGCTAAATGTTCCACAGGAATATCGATCTGCTTTAGGAGTCTGTAAATAAATGTATTTTATTAGTAGTGTCAGTAATATGTTGGGTGCCCAGTAACCAGCTACATTTAGATTTAATCAAAAGATATCTCAGTGTCACAACAGATGCTCAGTTTGAGGTCAACACATGGAAGAGATTCAAAATGTTCTGGAAGAGTTCAATAAGACCCCATCACCTGATCTCTCCATTAATTATTAATGAACAGTCATCTGAATAAGCCAAAACTTTGCCACACACAGTATAGCTAGCCAAGCTTGTTGGCTTCAAGGTTGTTGAACAGATAAATGTGGATGTGAGCAAATTTTTCACGGGTTATCAAAATAGTTTATCTAAGTATTTTAATAAAATCTGCCCTAGCTTGCACTTCTTTGCTACTGGAATTTGCCTTGTAATGTTCCTCAAGAGGTAGGCTCTCAATGGATACTCTTTTTACTTATAGTCACGGTATAATTATAATTATCAGCTTTTGTGTTTCTTTTGGGCTTATGTATACTTTATATATAAGTAGTTACATTTAAATAAGCATCCTCAAACTTGGAGTTATGTCTATTCTCTTTATATAGGCTCTGTAGTTATTTTTTCTTGGCTAATCAGATGATCTCTTTCTGCTTCTGTTTCTTTCCTGTGAAAAAAACCCCAGTGATTTCCTTTGGCACAATGGATTTTCTATTCCTCATGAAGTGACATTGTGTCTTTTCAACCCAGTTGTGGAACTAAAAGATAAGACTGTGGTGTAGGTTCTTCACAATGGTCTGAGTTCAAGAAAATGAAAGGAGACAAAAAACCCCCAAACAAACAACAACCCCTATTTCCAGAATTTCAAGTATGTTGAGCCTCAGAAGACAGAGACACCAACTGGACTATGATGTAACAGTTTTCTTCTGACTTAAGGTTTGTATAATTTAGTTCTTCCAAGGGTAGAAAATCACATTTATTAATTTACAAGGGAAAGATGAATTAGTTAGTTTTTAGCTCTACCAGATTTTCCATGTGAATTGGCTTTAAAAATACACATGCATTGGATACCAAAAAAACACTTCCCAAATACTCTCTGTCTCTATCTACTCTATGCTTAGTATTTACCACAAACTCAGCTAAAGTAACAGGAGGAGTAAATGCCTTGTGTAGCTCTGAAGACCAAAAAGATCTTTTCAATACTGTTGGAAGAGTCCTAACACAGTTAATTTTTTCCTTACTTCCCATCAAAGGTCACACTGAAAAAGACCAGAAATGCTTAGCACAGCCATCACATCCTGTAGCACAAGCTTGTCACACTAATTAACTAACCCCCTAGAAACATATCCTCTGTGCACTTCTCCTTGTTTCAAGAGAGAGTGATACTTTTCCCAGAGAAATGTTATACTTTGGAAGATGGTCCTAATCTCCATTATTTCTTGTCTGACTTTTCCTATGCAATATGAACCACCACTGCTGAACTCCCTCTCTAACACTCTCAGGCACCTTTTTAAAGAAGACCTTTCAAACAAATATGCTTATGTGGCCTGCCAGCACTATTCCAGCTGCAGATGAAAGCAGGGACCAATCAACCTGACTAGTGTAAACTAGCTTTTGCCAGCTGAGAATCTATCTCAGCACACTTAAAATCCTTCTGTACCTTCCAACAAGCAGAAGGGTTCTTTTATCAAATTGACGGTTCTTCTGCTGCACCACTAACAAAACCAAAAGAAGTGGCACAGTTTTGAGGGAAGGAGCATCTGTGAAAAGCATGATAGATGGGGGAATCAATGGGACATTAACATACAAATACAGAATTGTATATTTACTTGCTGATTCACTATGTGCCATTTTTGGGGGGAAAAAACCCCAAATGAACCAGTTTAATTTACATTTTATTATTACATTAAAATAATCCATGATAGTGGTCAGAATTTTCAGATTCTAACTGATCTCCATGTAATCTCTCCATGCACACATGTACACTCCTAAGAACAATAAATATTTATATGATGAAATTACAATCTTTGGATTTGAATGTAACAAAGAGAAATGGTCTATCTGATGATTTTATACCCTCTACTTACTATCAAACTTCCTGATTAGAACTGTTTTGACAATTGATTAACAACTGAAAAACAAAAAGAGGAGGTAGCAAAAAATCTTATTAATATTATAATTTTTAGATAACAAGTATTCTATAACAAAAATAAATTCTGACACATGGCACAGAATGCACAGCAATTTATCAAGTTAGTAAAAGATAATACTCAATACTCATCTCCTAATGAAAAATTAATCTCATATCACTTAGATCAAGTACTATTTTCAGCATACTGACAACGTCAGCATTTTTGAAAAGATAAAAAGTAAAGTTAAAAGAAATCAAGAACACAAGGGTTATTTACTAACTGTACATAAAGCTAGGTCACAGAACATGCAGGAATATGTTAAATGAAAGCATCAGTCCTGAAGGATTTTATATCTGCTCCCTTTTTATCTCATGCTCCTAATTGGTGTGCTTCACTTATCTTTTGTTAGATGGTAGTTGTGGTGGGATTTTCTCTACCTGTCATTCATTTGTTATATAAAATACCTAGCATATTTCGCTAGAAGAGACGCTATTTGAAAGGCAAAATAGCTGAGCAATTGCAGCTTCTTCTATTGTGCACCAGGGTGTAGCTGAAGTGTGGAAGCTTTCTTTAAAGTCTTTACAATGGGAATGTTTTTGAACACGGTCTTGAAGTAAAGAAATAATGATGGCTTGTTCAGTTTCTGTTCCAATATCAACGTCTTTTTGATATCAGACTGTATTTTCATTCTTTTTGTCATGTCTTCATCATCATTAATAATGTAACATCTCGGAAAATCAAACAATATTTTAATCAGGAGGAAAATAAACACAATTTGCATAGCTGCACATGAAGACAATGCTTCCATATTTTTGGGTAGCAGTGAAAGTCTGGTCTCATAGAGACAAAAAGTCTGCAGAAACACATCTATAGTAGGATTAGGCTGGAACACAGATAAAAGTGCTTTTTACATTGCATCATGCCTCCATGAATAGCACTGACACTAATAGCATTTAAGAGTGACAATACAGTAACAGGTTGTCAATTTTGTTCAAGCTATTTGAATTAATTTGAGGAGAATTTTCACAAAAATTTTAGTTCTTTACAATGTGACTGCAGAAATGACCAGGGCACTTGTGCTTGTACAGGGAAGCAAAGGGCAGCAGAAATCTTCAAGCACTTTGTTTTATGAAAATGTGACCTACTGGTATCAGACATTAATATTAACAAAGAAAAGTAATGCTTGGCACTGAATTCTGTTCACTTAAACAGTGGGTTGGTTTGTTGTTGTTGTT
>VWYP01011025.1:0-69703 GCA_013400435.1 Pycnonotus jocosus
TCATCATTTGGGCCTTTCTTTTCCCGTTTGCCTGTTCTGAACACTCACACACTTCTCTGTCACTGGAAGCAGGGACAGGACTTCACACTTCCCCTTGTTGAATTTCTTTGGGTTCCTACCTTAGCAGGGTACAAACCTGGGCTGACACAGAGAGCAGCAGCAAGTCGTGACTCCGGGCAGGAGGAGGGATTTGGGCGCTGCCGTAGCGAGGCTGCAGCGGGCAGTGCAGGCTGGGAGGAGAGCAGAGCCCCGGCATGCGGGGCACAGGGTGTGCTGAGGAGGAGGACTTGTGACTTTGAGCGGTGGCGCACAGGCTGACCACGAAGTCCCCCTGGCTGGAAACATCTGCCCTAAGAGCAATAGCAGAAATACAGACTTGTAATGCTTAGGGAACACACGAAAAATCAGTGGTCAAAGCACCAGGAAAGGGGAGGAAAACAGTACAAGTGGGGAGAGCAACACCACCAGCATTAATTAGTAATACTCAAATGTCTTCTGCAGTTTTCATGCTTTCATTTTCTTTTAATAAATGTTAAATAGATTTGGAAGGCTGGGACCACAAGGGACTGGTTTATACCCTAGCTGCAGCCTGGACTGAGTTAGCTGGATCCTGATACACTCTTATCCTGTCACAGGATGGTGGGCTGTCTTCCTGGGGGGTCTGGGAAGGGTCCTCAAAGCTGGTGGCCTTCCTTTTGCAGGCTTGCCAGGGCACCCCAGGTGAGTTTTCATTGGCAGCTGAATGTGAAACACCCAGCACAGCTTCCTGTGCTTCCTCTGGAATCTCCCAGGACCCTTCTTGCTCCCCATGGGTTGGGATGGGGACAGAATGAGACCTGCTGGTGGGACCCCATGAAGACTGGCCTGAGAGACCCCCTTGGGTGGCATCAGGGCCAGGGACCGTAGAGGGGCTGTTCTCCCACTCTCCAGCTGTACTGCTGACCTCCAGGCCCATTTGATGTTGGGTCTCCCTGCTGAGCCTATGTGATGGTTCAATAAGCTGGTGGGCAAAGCTCCCTGTTCAGGGAGGCCCATAGAAGCTGGAACAAAGCCTGATTCAGGCTGGATGGGACAAGGCACTGCCCCAGCTCCTGATGCAACCATGAGAGTGGGTGGTAGAGAACAGCAAGGCGGAAGACCCCAGGGCAGAGCCACACAGCTGATGGCAGGACTATTGCAGTGATATGGGGGGGGGGCCAGCAGGAGCTCCTGCCGTCAGGTGGAACCTGTCTGACAATGCTGCAGGGCAATGGAGACTGGGGGCAGTTAAGTGTCCAGGAGATTGTGCACCAAACTTTCCATGAGTTTGATACATGAGCACAGCTCCCTGCAGGGGAGATCACTTGAGTAGAGTCCATAGCAGGGATGCCTGTTCCTGCAGCCAGTTCTGCTGACTAGGGAGCACCGGTACCAAAATTTCCCCTTTTTCTCCTCTACTCCCCTCACACCCTCACAGTGGAACAACATGGACCATAGTTTTGTCCATTGTTTTTGGTTTAGATTTGGATTTTCCTGACATTTCTTTAAAATTAAATCTTTCAGAGTACAACTTTATGAGTACAACTTCATACATATTGCAGTTCTGATCACTGTACTCACCTTCAGCCACTGAACGTGGCTGTTCTCCCACTGATAGCCAGGGTGTGGAGACTGGGAGTAGCTGGACACCTGGGACCTCCTCCTCTCAGGTGGAACTTGTCCAGTGGTGCCTTGTGGTGTGGAACGACATGATCCTCAAAGTTGTCATTCCCCCTACACCAAGTACAGGATGGAGGCCACCTTCCTCCTGCAGAGGAGGTACTCAGGCTTGCTCCCAGCCCACTGCAGAAGGCACACTTAGCAGAAGCAGAGCAGCCGTGGCAGTGCATAGCTGGCCTCCTCCCAGCTGTCCAGGCAGATGGGACAGCAGTTGTCTGGCTCCTCGGCCATGCTTGCCATGTGCTGTGGGGTCTGGAGACAGCTGGGGATGACAAACCACTTCACTCTCTCCCAGAGACACTGCAGCAGTGAATGTTGTGCTAGAAAAGTGAGGTCACAATTGTTATCTGGCCCTAGAATGGATGGAAGTAATATCCTGAAGTAATGTCCCTCAGGAAGGAAACCTTTTCTGCTCTCTAGATGGAGTTTTCCCCTCCCAGATCATTTTTGCTGCTCCAAGAGTGATTCCTGAGTGCCCCAGCTGCCTCAACAGAGAGCTTTATTTTGCAAATGACTCACAGGGGCACAGGTTGAAGGTGACTGATCTCACAAGGATGGCAAATCCTCCTATATTATGGCTCTCTGCAAGTAGAAGACTTGGTGCTGCAATATCCCATTTTGAGCCTGAAAATGCAGACAGGCAGAATCCAGGGGCTTTGCAGTCCAGCTCCTTTTCTGCACTCCTCAGCTGTTAATCACATTTCAAAATTAGACTACAAGTGAATTCTTTGCAATGCCTGAGTTGCTTTGTTCAACAGCCATTTAACCATGTCATCTGGCAAAAAATAAGCATGTCTGACAACCAAATATACACTGTAGAGTCTAGAAAGCATAACTTACTGCACTACTTAGCTGCAACCAGGTTCTTTGTTGGAATTGCTGCTCACATAGGCTCTATCATCAGTGCAGGGGCCTGAAGGTGTGTTTCTCTCACAGGCTGTTGTTAAGGAAGGATACAGCAAGAACAAGATTTTTGTGCACATCTGTTGTGCTCCTCCTCTCTCATATCCACATGAACTGTGCTGCTACTGCAAAAGGCTTTCCCAGAGAAGATAAAACCAGGCCCTTCTGGATGAGATCCTATAGAAAGGATGCACACCTGCCCCTCAGCTCTGGATGTTTTCATTGTTCAGTCCCTGTCTCCTACAGAAGCAGATGACATGAATACAGAAACCTGGATTTTTCACCAAAGAGCTGGGAGGCATACATTTTCTCTCACTGCCATTTTCCCATGAAACCTGGGATGGACTGCTGCAGACTGGGGCTTATAGACAAGGTCCATGTCAAAGCTCTACCTAGTGGTTCAGACTGTGGAGTTATGTGACTTCTTCTTCAGGTTTTGTCTCTTCTGGATCACATTAGTACAACTCAGCAAGTTTGGAGCTGGGCATCTTTCCTCTGTGGACAGGCTTGTCTGCAGGTAAGACAGCTCTTCTTCTACCACCTTTCACCATGCTTGCTACTGAGTTTGCCCAGTCAGCCTTTCTAGCACTGACTTGACTTCCAAGCCAAACCTCAGCACCTCACGCTGTGAGCCAACAGAGACAATTGGCACAGTCACACTTTAACAGCTGAGCAAGAAAAAAGGAGGATGAAGAAAGCCCTTATAATGCAGGAAGTGCTGGAAAGTGCTTTATCCCAGGAGTGGTTTGGGTGAGTTATGAGTGATTTGGGGAAGTCTGGCAAAGGTGTCAAGTGCTGGAATGGATATAGTGCATTGTTCAGAAGTTATGTCCTCAGGGTTTCACCATGCATGTCATGCTGCAGAGACCACTCACTGGGTTCAGCTCCCCTCCAAGGAAGGTGTATGACACCAGGCCACACATGGACAGACCAAGTGACCTTGCTGGTGAGGTTGGGGATGCTGAAGGATAGGAAAGTACTGGAGGATATAAATATTTGTCTGGTTAAGAAAGGAACTGGGCTTTGGTGATCCCAATTCTGCTGGGTGCTGGGATAAGGAAGCCAAGGAAGTGAACTATGGAGGGGTCCACTGCTGGTGCAAAGGGAGGTAGATGGTGGCAGGAGGATCTGCATGAACTAGGGATCTCATAGGTCCCCATTCCTGCAGGTAGCAGATGCCCTTGGGTGGCCATGTTGAGGTGACAACAGAGCTTTCACCAGAGCTCTGCATGCTCCAATGGCACATGGAACAGAGCTGCACAACAAAAGCAAGGTTCAAAGAGCTCCAGCCCTGTCAGGCAGGCACACAGTAGCCCCTCATCCCCAAGGACTCAGGCTCTGATTCTTCAGCCCCTGCTCTGTCCTTTCCCCACAAAAGAGGAAGAGAAGCATAGAGGTGTAGAGCACTGTACCAGAGCTCAGCTGAGAGGGTGATTTCCCCTCCTCGGGTGCTGTGGTCTGCACCACTGGGCACGGGTGGATGCTCAGCTGGTGAGGGAGCAATGCCAGCCCCTGGCCCTGCTGACAGAGACTCAGCCAAGATGGAGTCTGTGCTCATGTGCGGTATTCCTGACTCAAGGAGTCAGCCTGCATCCTTGAGGCCTGTGGATCTTCTTATCTGCAGTTTTGTCTCCAAAAAGAGGGAGCCCTCCCTCTTTTACCTTGAGCTTTCTTCCTGCTCTCCATCCCTTTTCTTCTCTGTTTCTACTCTTCTGTTTCTCAGTTTCTCTTCCTCCTACTTTCAGGCCATCAGGCTTGTTTTTGTATCCTTTTTGTGTATTTTCTTAGCCCTTCATTTCCTTCTTCCCACACATCCTTCTTCATCCTGGTTTCTCTTTTGCTTTCTCCATCTTCTTCTCCTCCTCCCTGCCTTGTAGCTATTTCATTCTCTCTATTCCCGCTTCTTGTCTCACCATACCTTTTCCTCTCACAGTCCCTCCCTTCCATTCTCGGACACAGCCTCATTCCTCGCTCCCTACCCTTCTCTCTCTCTCCCTTTGGTCCCAGGACAGTGTCCCTCCACCTTCCCTTCTGTGCCTGGCACATACTCCCCGTCCCCTCGGAGCCCACCGGGGCCGTGTGCGCGGCCGCGCTGACCCGCGGAGCCGTGGCCTCATGGCCGCGCCCGCTCCTGCTCGCTGCCCGCTGCGGCGGGGTCTGCTCCTCCCCGCGCCTCGGCAGCGCTAATCCCCGCGGTGTTCCCGGGATGGCCCCGCCGCTCCGCTGCGCCACTAAAGCNCTGGCGGGAGCCGGGGCAGCGGCAAAGACGTTCCCGGAGCATGTCCCTGCAGCGATGACACCCCCACACGTGTGCTCAGTTTAAAAAGGCTCCCCCACACTAACTGGAGGCTCTTGGTTATCGCTGGACGCGCACAAACGGGCTCTGGTGCCCCCAGAAAAGCCTGAACCATCCCCACAGCCTCAAACACCCAGAGCTCTGCATGAGGCGCCACAGATTCTGCCTCACATAATCACAAAAAAGCTGAATGTTTTGAGATGGAAGGGATCCACAAGGATCATCCATCTGAACTCCTGGCCCTGCACAGCACAATCCCAGAGAATCACACCATGTAGTTGAGAGCATCGTCCAAATGCCTCTTGAACTCTGTCAGGCTTGGTGCTGTGACTACTTCCCTGGGCCGCCTGTTCCAGTGCCCAACTACCCTCTGGGTGAACAACCTTTTCCTGATATCCAGCCTAAACCTCCCCTGACACAAGTTCACCTCATTCCCTCAGGTTGTCAGAGCCTGCCTCTCTAGCTTCTCTTACAAGGAAGCTGAACAATTGGATGAGATTTTGTCTCAGTCTCCTCCAGACTGAACAGATCAAGTGACCTCAGCCACTCCTCATATGGCCTCTCCTCAAGGCTCTTCACCCATCTTCGTAGCCTTCCTTTGGATGCAAAAGCCTCAGGACCCCAAATCCCTGCCTGACTAAACTCAAGGATGCTTGAGTTATCCCAGGGCCCCAGAACATCCTCAGCCCTACTCTAGTTCCCTCCCTCTGAACCTTGCTCAGCAGCTTCCCCTCACTCTACCTAAATGTCTCCAAACAACCCTATCCCCATGCCAGCAGCTCAAAATCTTAAGTCCTGCTCCAGGCTACCTCCACTTATCCCCACAGCCCACCTGAATATCTCCAGTATTCTCCAATCCTGTCAGACTACTATCCCAAAACTGCTTTCAAGGTACCCAAATATTTCTGAATGGTTCTCTGAATGGGACCTGGAGAATGTCATCTAGGTGTCATGAATACCTGCAAACCCTATGCAAGTACCCTCAAAACCCCACAAACCTGCCTCACAGCCCCCAAAGTTCCCAACTTCTTCTTCTGAACCCCTGAAAGTCCTTCTTCAAAGACCCACAAACCATAATTTCCTACAAACACCCCATAAACCTGTTTTGTAGTCCACAAAACATCCAGGAGTCCCTTCCAGGAGCCACCAAACTAACTGCACGATTGTCTATGGCCTCCAAAAGTTCCCGTATCTTGTGTCCAGATCTGCAACCAGTAAACACCCTAAAACATTTCTCTTGGGTTGGAAATACATCACAAGTCACATCCAGCTTGCCCCGAAGACTCATCTAAAATGCCCACAAACAATCTAAACCCTCCCAAGACTTTCTCAGACTTCTCCAAGGCCATGCCAAAGTGTCCATACACTGTCTCACCAAACCCCAAATGTACCCAAATGTGCCATAGCTCTTGCTGGTGCCACAAGGCTCAATACCCTGCCCAATTCTACTCAAAGCACCCAAAATTTGAGTTCTTTCCCACAAGGGGGATTGTCTGAATGGATTGCTTTCAACACTGAGGTGTGCTGCTTTCCCACAAAATAGGCTCACAATGGTCATAAAGTTCTACAACTACCTGGCAGATTCTGTGCAATTTTTCTGTAAGCTGCTAGCTTGACATCAAGGGATTTTACACAATGCCTGGCTCCCCCAGGACAGCTCCTCTGCCTCCTCACTGTTAGAAATGACAATATAGTATTGGCTTTGGCATTTATGTATTAGCTTTTGCATATTATTATTAATCACAAAGATTTTGATATGGTACAATTTATATCTCCTTTTAACTTCTTTTTAGTATAGGATAATCTGTCAGTTCATGTATGCACCATATAGCTTATATAAACAGTAGTGTGTTAAATATATATTATATCTTAGGGCATAGCATAATATTAAAATAGAGACTATGTGATGTTAAAATTCACGTAACTAACTTAGAGAATGGTGTAAGATAATTAGGCTGTTCCTCACATTTGTGGACTGTCTTATCTGAATGATAAGATAACAGTGACAAAAACCAGAACCCAATTTACTGATTCCTTGTTATCAGGAAGTGTAAAAACAACAGGATAAAACCATGAGAAGAAATAAAATATTTTGATTTAATCTGATGGATAGCATGCAGACAAGTCAAAGCTTAAAACCAAGCAAAAGAATTCCAGGAACACTTAAACTCACAAGAATGTTTGAATATGTATTAACTCTTACGAATATGCGTGTACCCATGTAATGTAACAGTATATAGAGAGCATTGTTTTAAGCAAACAGTGTGGTTTTTTGCCGATCATCGGGACATCCCAATATCACAGCTGGCACTGTGATACTAGGTCTGGTCCAGTCTGGCGGAGTGTGGTGAAAATAGAGGGGCAGGTGATTTATTAAAAAAATATAGATATTGATCTAATACCAATATCCATCTATGACAGACAAAGAACTCTCTAACAGTTTAAAGTTAGAAAGGGTATATTTATTACGACATCGAGCAGCGTGGGGATCGCTCCCAAATACACACGTGCAATTTACAGATGTTTTACAGGGTCTTTTTATGTACAGGATTATTGTATGCCCAAAATACAAATGCATGTTCATAACTCCGGTACATCCCATTCTTTGCTCCATATGGTAATTTGTTAAAAAGCTATTAAGCATGCATAGTTTATTCTTTGAAATGGGTCAGTGGTCCCTTTTATGGGTCAGGGGTCCCAAGATGAGGAAGTAAGATAGGTCTTCCTCGCTTTGACTTTTTAACCTTTCAGTGTCACGTGACAACTGGACCCTTGGTACCATATGGTTTTCCTGTTTTTCCAGGACTCTTTGATTTATGATTGTATTGTATTCTTGGATTCTATTGATTAGTTTCTCTGTTTATCAGAATACACAAATATAAGTTGACAGGCCTCATGATTTATCAGTTCCTTAAGTCCGGCTTCTGTTAACAAGGGGAAGTCTATCTATCTTACCTCAGCAATATCTAGTTTAACTAAAATCCTTAATTCTTCAAAATTGATGCCTCACAGGTACAATGGAGTTGCCCAAAAAATAAAATTTTAATGGTGGTACAATAACAAATGCAGAGATCACATGATCCAAAGACCCGGGGGTGGGACTAACTTAACAATATAGAAGATAACCTGAGGGCAAAGGTCCCATCCATGACTTTATATGTCAAAGGTCCCAAACCAGTAGAGAACCAGAGCCAGAGACATGATCTATTTTGGAATTATACCATTAGCATCGTAATTTCCCTAGCCTGCCTCTCATGGTCTCAGGTTTATGGTTTCTGTATAAGTTACTTGGGCTAAAGTATTATCCATCTCTGCTAGCTCGTTTCCCACATCCCAGCACTGGATATTGTCCTTTTATCCCTTATTAAACTTGTAAAAATGTCAGAGAAGTGAGCATTGTTTCTCACACCATTCACTACAGTTTTATTCACCAGCCAAGAAAAGGAAAGGTAAGCAAAATCTTGAATAAATTATATTCATCATTTGGGCCTTTCTTTTCTCGTTTGCATGTTCTGGACACTCACACACCTTTTTCATTGCAAACTGCACTTCCCCTTGTTGAATTTCTTTGGGTTCCTACCTTAGCAGGGTACAAACCTGGGCTGACACAGAGAGCAGCAGCAAGTCGTGACTCCGGGCAGGAGGAGGGATTTGGGCGCTGCCGTAGTGAGGCTGCAGCGGGCAGTGCAGGCTGGGAGGAGAGCAGAGCCCCGGCATGCGGGGCACAGGGTGTGCTGAGGAGGAGGACTTGTGACTTCGAGCGGTGGCGCACGGGCTGACCACGGAGTCCCCGTAGCTGGAAACATCTGCCCTGAGAGCAATAGCAGAAATGCAACCCTAGAGCAGGGTCCAGTATTTTTGTGTTAAATTTGTTTTTATTTTTTTAAATTTCTCTGTAAATGAAGGCATTCACCAGTGAACACAGCTTTACACACATTGCAGTTCTGGTCGCTGTACTCACCTTTAACCACTGGTCGTGGCTGTCCTCCCACCGATGGCCAGGGTGTGGCAGGGCTGTGCAGATGCCGGGGCAGCCGGGTCCCCGGGTCCTCCTCCCCTCAGGTGGAACTTGTCCAGTGGTGCCTTGTGGTGTGGAACGACATGATCCTCAAAGTTGTCATTCCCCCCACACCGAGTGGAAGTCACCCTCCTCCTGCAGAGGGGGCAGTCAGGCTTGCTCCCAGCCCACTGCAGAAGGCACACTTAGCAGAAGCAGAGCAGCCGTGGCAGTGCATAGCTGGCCTCCTCCCAGCTGTCCAGGCAGATGGGACAGCAGTTGTCTGGTTCCTGTCCAGCTCCAGGGCTGTACTTGCTATGTGCTGTGGGAACTGGAGACAGCTGGGGATGTCGAGCTGCTCCATCACTGGTGCTGCAGTAGTGGTTGTCATGATAGAAAAGGGCCCTAGGAGGGACAGAAGAAATGCCCAGTTCCCTCATCAAGGAAACCATCCCAGCTCCCAGTGTGAATTTTTCCTTCCCAGATCACCTCTGTTGTGTGAGAATGACTCCTGAGTGCCCCAGCCAGGGAAAATCCTCTGATGTCTCTGGGGCCAAGCATTGAGAACTGCACCAACTAACTCCCTGATCACAATACCACTTACCAACACCAGCTTTGCATGTCATTCCTTTCTGGCTGTGGCAGCAATGCCGTTACCTTAATAAAAGCCTTTGGGAAGTTCTCTCTAGTCCACAGGAAACTACCAAAAGGTCTTGAAATTACTGTGGACTGACAAAGTGATAGACTTAGGGAAGAGATGCTTATGCTTCAGCTATTTGATTTTTGGATGTGTAACTTTCTCAGTTCTATGTTTTCTTTCTCCTCCAAGCAGGGGAGGAGCACTCATTTGAGGTGCAGCCAGGCCACAGACTCCCTGAGCTGCACTATCATCCTCCATTCATGCCACATCTGGAGGATCAACAGGATTGTGCTGGGCATGCATAGCCTCTGTTCCTGGTGCAAATGGTAAGCCCCAAGTCAGAACAGGTAGGAAGTGCCGTCTTCCCTCACTATGGGTAAGAAGGATCCATGGGAGTGAAGACTGCTGGACAAGGAAGGAAGGGAGGGGACAAAGCAGTGTGCATGCAAGGACTACCCATCCATATGGAGGGGCTGCTGCTTTAGCCGCAGGAGCTTTGACCCTTGTGACAGGATGGGGCAACCCAGGGAAGCCTTTGGTGACTGTCAGCAGAGGAACAGCTTCAGACTGACCCTCCAGCTCCTTTGCAGGCTTCCTGGTGGAATTAGTCAGGGAGCTGAGGACACATTCAAGGCTCTTGTAAGCTCCTGAATCCATGTGGAGTCACCACCTCAGGGATGAAGATGTCTTTGGGAAGCAGAGCCTCTCTGCCCAACTGAAGACTGCCCTGATGCAGGGTGGACAGCCCACTCATCCTGGATGACACCAGGAGAATGAAGCCTGCCTCTGTCAATATCCCAGCTGACCTAAGCAGTCCCAGCCTAAGTGCTTTTATCTTGTCCATGCTGACACCAAGCACCGCCCATCAGTGCTTCCTCAGCCTCCCCATGCCTTCCCTTTGCATACCACACTCTTCCAGAAAGAAGCAGCCCCTGAGTGGGACCTCCCCTATTCCACTCACAACTTGCTTGTCAAGGAAAAAGCAGGTTAAAATGATATTGGATGATAGGTACACCAGCATGTCTCATAGCTTCTTTTCCTCTGTGTGTTACAACGTGCACAGACATGGTCACACAGGGTGCTAAAGAACGACTTGTGCCTCTAGGCCTGGGATGGCGGGATTGTAAGGACACAACTGTAATGGCACTGACGACACAGCAAAGAGATGGGTTCTCATTTGGATATCTGAAGTCTGTTTATTCAGGAACACAGGCAGGAATAGTGGAGGGGTCAAGGGATGCAGAAGTTCAGGGATGCAAACAGCCTTGAACAAAATCCAGGGATGAGAATGAGGAAGGGACTGAGGGCACAGGGTTATAAATGAGACAAACTGGGCAGTTCTGAGCATCAAGGTCTAATAGGGGTAGGGAAAAACAGTGCAGAAGAATGGCTAGGAACCTGAGGGACTAATAACCTGAGGATCACAGGGGTAGAACACTGTGGGAAAACACAGAGCCAATGGGGTTCAAGGGAAGGAAGAACATTCCAGGAGGGGTGCATATATGGTGAATGGGGGCTGAACAGGGTGACACAGACTTAAAAAAAAACAACAATGAAAATTGAAACCTAAGAGGTAGTAACATGTGGCTGCAAAGGCCCATGGGAGGAAGGTTTTCCTCACCCTAACCTATAGGGGTTAGCAACCAAACCAGGACTGATATCTGAATATTCGTGTATTTATCTATTAGCTGGAGAATTGCAGATCTATTCTGTAACAACACAGATCTTTCTAATGATTCATTCTTACATGCTGTTCATTATATCTTCATCTCCCACCCTGTGAGTATGTAGCTCAGTGCTCAGTAAGCTATGCGTACCATGTGTCAGAATTCCACCTCCTCAGCTTTGCTGCCTGTGGTCCTGAGTGGCTTCTAGTCATGGAAGGGATGATGCTAAGACACGAAAGCACTTTGAGGAGAGAGGTTTGTCCTGGGTTGTGGTATGGGACTTGCACAAAGTATTCTATCCCCATCTTCATGATCCCTTGAATCCAAATGTTGGAGCAGTGTCTCTCCAGGCCCCTTCCCTCTGGGCCATTCTCTGTTAATGGCTTATCAAACACCGCCCCTCCCTCTAGTCTATTTGCTGTTAGTGACTTACAGATAACGCCCTCCAGGAGTTATCATGCTATCCAGGACCCCTCTGTATGACTCATCATTCCATTGTAAGATGCNAGGTTAAAGTAAGCTTTTCTCATTTTCCTCCGTTGTGCCTGACTTCTCTATGCTCTTTCCCAAAATGCTGTGGAGGTCTCCCCTGTGCCTCACACTGGTTATATTAGTTGCTTTTGCTACTTTGTATTTAGAATGTTTCTTATTTCCAGTCCCTTGTGCTCATTTTCTAGCAACATTAGCTACTTCAAAACCTTTATTCTGAACCTGAACACTACTTAGCCCTTTTGCTGATTACAAAGTTCACAAACTCAACCACGAAGTGTGTCTGGCCATCACAGTGTTAAAAAGTTCTTGGACACTGCAGAACAGTAGTTGAGTACACCTACACACGTGTTTAAGAAAGGATGATATTTATTATGTCCTGATCCTTGTATTTATAATTCGTGGGTAGCTAAAACTTTGCTTTGGTTACACAACTCCCTGACTGTGTTACAGATCTCTGAAAGCGAATATGATATGGACAGTGTGAGACAAGAGGACTCTTGCAGAATGCAACTTGGACTCGAAAGGGCCCAACCTTGACCAGCCTAAAGATATTCTGCAAAGTTTCATACCTGATGATGGGGCACATGCAACTAGATATCCTCCACAGAACATGTGGCATGTCATCTGTTTGAGCTGCTTGACATCATTCAGAAACTGTAAAAAGTGACCTTGAAAGTCTGGGTCCTGTGGTGCTTGAGCTACTAGAGGGATTTGGGGTACATACCAGCCACCTTTTCTCTTCATTGGACGCGGACTTCCAGCTGTGCTGCTGGCAGGACATTTTCAGTCCAGCCTCCTTCTCACATCAGGACCATCTCCAGCAGTAGGTCTGTTGTCACCATGTCTTTGCCAATGCCAAAAATGTTGTTATTTGACAGTGACTGAGACAGCCTAGCTACAATACCTGTACAGAATACCTATAGAATTGTTTCTTGTTGCCCTTGTTGTACCTGCCCAGATTTATGAGAACTTCTTATGGTTTTACACTGGCCAAATGCCAGGCACCCATGAGAGCTGTTCACTCACCCTCTCCTGCCATAGATGCGCAGTGGACAGAAAAACTTAACAAAGGGTTCATGAGTTGAGATAAGCACCAGGAGAAAACACTCCAAGGGCAAAATAGGCTCAACTTAGAGATACAAAGTGAGTTTATCACTAACATAATCAAAGGAGGATAATGTGAAGTAATAAAAGCCCTTAAAAACACTTTTCTTCCCTCAACTGCTCCCTCTTTTCCCATTGACAGTGCAGGGAGACAGGGCATGGGGTTTTGGTCAGTTTGTCACCTGAGGTTTATCTTTGGCTGCACAGGGAGAGAAGTCGCTCCCCTGTGAGACCATGGGGTCCCTTCCCATGGCAGACAGTTCCCCACAAACTTCTCCAGCATGGGTCCAAATTTCACAAGCAGCAGTCCTCCCAAAACTGCTGCAATACGAGTCTCTCCTTCAGACAGACAGTTTCCCAAAACTGCTGCGGCATGTGTCACTCTTCCACAGGGTTCAGTTGGGTTCAGTCTCCAAGGACAGGCTGTTCAGCTCCACTGGGTCTCCCACAGGATCACAGCCTCCTCCAGGCATCCACCTGCTCTGGCATGGGCACCTCCCCCATGGGCTGTGGGTGGATCTCTGCATCCCCCATGGATCCCCATGGGCTGTGGGTGGATCTCTGCATCTCCTGTGGATCCCCATGGGCTGTGGGTGGATCTCTGCATCCCCCATGGATCCCCATGGGCTGTGGGTGGATCTCTGCATCCCCCATGGATCCCCATGGGCTGCAGGGGCACAGCTGCTGCACCATGGTCTCACCACAGCCTGTAGAAGAATCTCAGCTCCGGCACCTGGAGCACCTCCTCCCCCTCCTTTTCCACTGACCTTGGTGTCTCTGTGTTTTTTCCGTCTCATGATCTCACCTCCTCCTTTTCCCTGGCTAGAATTAAAACTACACTCCCACCTTTGTTTTGGTTTCTTCTTGAACATGTCATCACCAAGGCATCATCATCATCTCCAGTTATCCCTGCCTGGGCCAGCAGCATCTTCATCACCCTCAGGGATTGGCTCTACCAGACACGGTGGAAGTTTCCAGCAGCTTCTCACAGAAGCCACCTCTGTGGTCTCCCCTGCTACCAAAAACCAGGCAAAAAACCAGCTTTCCTTACTTGATCTCTGGCAACTTGGACAATCTCTCTGCACTTCTCTCAGGCTACCTGTGCTTGCCTCCATTCTCTGTGTGTTTCCTTGCTGTGTTTGAGTTTGTCCAGGGGTTCCTTCTTCATCCATGCAGGCCTCCTGGCATTTTTTGCTTGACTTCATCCTTGCTGAGGTGCATTCTGCCAAGCTTGTAGGAGGTGATCCTTGAATATCAACCAGCTTTTTTGGGCTTCTCTTCCCTCCAGGTGTTTATCCCTATACACCCCTGAAGAAGCCAAGATCTGCTGTCCTGAAGTCCAGAGTAGTGAGCTTGCTGTGCACCTTTATCGTTTATCGTTTATCTAAAACTCTACCATTTCATGGTCACTGCAGACAAGACTGCCCTTGGGCTTTACATGCCCCACAAGGCTCTCTTTCTTGGTAAGAACAAGGTCCTCCATAGCACATCTCCTTCTCTGTCACTTGGAGAAGGAAATTATCATTGTCATTATCATTATCATTCCAGAAACTTCCCAGATTGCTTACGTCCTGCTGTGCTGTCCCTTGAACAGCTGTCAGGGTGGTTCAAGTCTCCTCTGTGGACCTGGTTTATGAATGTGAGGCTGCTCCTATCTGTCTACAGAGGGATTCATCAGCTCAGTGTTCCTGGTCAGGCAGCCTGTAGCAGGCCCCTGCGATAATGTCACCTGTCCCTGCCCTGCCCTGCCTTCAATCCAGATCCATGGTCTCTCAGTTGGCTCCCCATCCATACCAGGGCAGAACTCCATCCACTCCAGCATGTTCTTGGCACGGAGAGCAACACTCTTTCCTTGTCTCTCCTGCCCGTTTTCAAAAGAGCCTGTGACCTCTCATTCCAACTCTCGAGTCGTAGGAGCCACCCCACCGTATCTCTGTGGTGCCTGTTAGCCCATCTCTAACTCCTCTTGCCCACCCCTGTGATGTGTGTTGGTACAAAGGCATTTCAGTTCAGTCCCTTACGAAGCTGACTTACTGGCTGGAGTGTCAGGAATTCCTTTGTGACTTTTCATGTATTCTCCTCCTGACTCCAAGCTCTGGGCATCTCCTGCTGACTGGAAGGACTAAGAGGGACTAAGGTTCCTGTCTCCCAACAACTTGAATTTAGAGCCCTCTCCAGCAGCTTGGCAAACCCACAGCTGAAGATGCTCCTTCCTTTCTTTGACAGATGGACCCCATCAGCCCTCAGTACCCTCAGCTTTTTAAGGTGAGTCACGTGGTCCAAAAAGCCAAAACCCTGATTTGTCGGATCTGACTGGCTCTTTCAAACACCTTCCCTTTGAGGGGAGGATTAATGAAACAGCTGTGTGCAATAGTCAGTGCACTGTACAAGGCTCAGTAGCCTGTCAGTGACATCCCTGCCACGACTTCCCAGCAAGCAGCACCTCTCTAGAGAGTGTGTCAGGTCTCTTGGTACCTCTGAACCTCTCAGAAGTCACCTATTGCCATCACCCACTGCCTTTTCTTAGTTGTGCTGACTGTGATGTGGGACAGATGGGGCTGCCTTACTGGGTGTTGTATGGGGGGCAGATGGGCCTGCCTTACTCAGCTCCAGTGCCTCTCATGTTGTGATAGGTCTTTCTTCTTCAATCTGCAGAGAAACAAAGTGGTTATGCAAGGGCACTTCAGGGGAGTCTCTTACCTCTGTGGTCCTTATTGCAAGCTTCTGTTCTGCATTATTAGCCCTCTCACTCCTGTGTGTGCTGGTGAGGGAGGTTTTTGTGGCTGTTCGGTTGTCGCTTACACAGCCACTGCAGGTTGAGCTTGGGACCAGCTATCTGACACCTTCCCCCTCTCCCTGATGTCATGCAGCCTTCTCACTGCCTTCTGCAGCTCAGCCACCTGCTGCACGAGGTGCACCACCTGAGCACATTCTGCACATAGGCCTGTCCCTGCCCCAGGAGAAACATGTCTCCTTCTGCAGTCTGAGATCTGCCCTATCCATCCTGGTGATGTCTGCTGTCCCCACCAGACAGAACTGCTGTAGGGAGAGGCTGCATTGCAGACCTCAGATTGCAGCCACAGCAAGATTGTGAATCCCTGCCTGTTTCAGAGGGCTTCTCTCTGATCCACTGCTGTAATGGGACCAGTGACATGACTGTCCCATCCCTCTGCTTCAACTTCACAAAAACAGAAGGGCTCTAGTGAGACCCAGCCACAGCCAGGACCAATCAACTTTGCAGAAGGCTTTCTGCAGTTTTCCAGTGATGCCTACAGACTTAATTGTAGAGGTCTCTGCTGGGGTTGTGGAAGGCCACTCTTCCGCCAAGAAAAGGTCCCCAGCATACCTGGCCCATGCCTTAACATCAAAATCCCTCTGTTATGCTAAGATTTCAGCTTCACATTTTCCATAGGTTTTTCAGCAAAGGGCACATCTGTAAGAGAGCTGTGAGACAGATAAGTTATACAGTCTTGAAGAGAAGAGTACACAGCAGTCTACTTCAGCTGTGGTGGTAATTACAGACTAGCATGGACAGTCGAGCCTCTTTTGTTCTAAACACAAAATGTGAAGTTGGCTGAGTCAGCAGGAATAGCTGATGGTGCAAAGTAGGTACCTGTGTGACCTGCCTGGCAGCACTGCTAGCAGTGTCATCATGCCTTTATGCCATGCTTTGTCAAGGTATGACAAATCATACAGTGAGAGAGCAACTACTCACTAGGAATCCAGAAAGAGTCTCACACCTCTATGTCTCATGCATTAGTAGAGATAAAAGTCTCCCCTTTTTAGAATCTCTTTCATGTGCTTGGATAAAGATAATAGTGTCTCAGCTGGTGCAAGGCACACTCTCTGACCATGGCAACAGCAGGTTTTGGAGAGAGTTGCTACCAGTATTTCCTTACTCCTTTTACCTATCCTTCAAAAGAGCTAACCATAGTTTAACCTACAGCTAATTTCACATGGTCATTTTAAGAATCTAAGATTATACTTTACACATTGTCAGTGTAAGCACAAGATAATGACATCTGGCAAATACAGGGGTCTTTGCTTTGTGCTGCACAGCAGATCTGACACACCCTCGCATCTATAAAATGCTTTTTAAATTATTGATACAGTGAGAAGAGGTTAATTTTTCTTAAACCACCCTTTATTAAAAAACATAAACATTTGTAAATATATAAAATTATAAAGGATCAAGTGCTTCTTTCTTCCCAGTACAGTGGAATTCAGAAGTGGCAAGTAAATTTGGTGTTAATCTGTTTGGTTTGTTAGTTCCAGGGCTGCAGAACTGACCAGCTAATTTTGCAAAAGACAGTTAATCTCATTCCTCTAGACAGGTTTAAACAATCTTGTTTCACTTGGTTTCAGACTTTCCTGCTCCTTTTGACAAACATCAGTGCTTACTAGTGAGAACAAGGCTGGAGCTGTAGGAACAAGCAGGCACCTTAGAAGAATGCAAACAGGTGTTTCACAAAGGGAGGGCCTTTCAGTTGTTAATGGAGAAGAGAATTCAGGCACTGAGAGAGCTCCTTTGTACAGTGTTCCTCAGGGACAGTGTGTTCTTGGCACTGGGATCATCTTCTAGATGGACTGGATAAAGCTATTCACAGGTTCAATTTGCATCAAGATCCTTTAATCAGCAAGTACTCAGATTCTCTTGAAATATGTATAATATGATGCATCATGAAATCCAAACTATCTAATTTTTTTAACCACATAAGCATTATAAAGTAAGAATTTCTCAGGTAGTACACCTATACCTGAACTCCAAAGCAGGACATTAAATTGCTGTGGAAGTACTGCAGAATGAAAAATCCACTTATACTCATTGTAATTGTCAGTGAAACTGAACTCCAAATGGGATCTTCTGTGTCACTTCACATCTCACCTAATACTAAAGAAGAGATGTCAGTTGCAGAGAGAACTGGATGTTATTGATGTTGTTTCTTACCTGGTCTCCTGCCCAAAGCGTCTGTCACCTGCAGAAACTCATAACAAGTCCCTACACTAAAGTGTCAACTTGGCCAGTTCTTCTGCCAGCTTCCACCATGCCAGGCACTATGGTGTCATTGCCCAAAGTATGATGCTCTACAGGAGAGCATCACATTAGTCTAATACTAAACATGCAGGTTCATCTTCTTGGGGAAAACTTAAACCACTGAAATTGCAAGAGAAGAAACAAATCCCAAGTAAAACAAGCTAATCCTGAATGTCTCAGCATTTAGCAAGGAACCAGAGGGGTGAGAAATGCTGCTGTATTTAACTTCTGCTGCTTACTGATACTGTCTTTTATAGGCACCACTTCGGGCAAGGCTTTTCTTTTCTCGTAGAAGACAAAGTGACTCATTGTAACAGACCTGTATTACAGATCACATACTTACATATCCCCACTGGAAAGGAAGGATGCTCTAGCTTCTGCTGCCCTTTAGCTTAAAGGCACAATTAGCTCTAACATGAGTGGAAGAGTTGTTATACTGTACCACAGTCCTTAAATAGAAGTTTTCTACTGGGTTTGTTGTATGCAGAGCTTCCATCTTTCTGAAACCTTCACCCTTGATCGAAGTACACGAAAATTAAAAAATGGCTGAAATATGATGCTACCCTCCACTGTGACATTTCTTTAGCTTGAATCAAGTCAGCTAAAAATGTTAGTTGTGTGCATAGTTGTCCATTGCCACTTTGACCTTTCTGGCAGGACAGCCTTTCTTAACAGCCCAGATCCCCAAATAAACACAAGACTGAGAGATGCACAGCAATAGCACAGGTGCTAGTTGCTCTAGTCCTTGCTTGTAGTGCAACGTGACATGGATATTCCAGTGTACTAGCTCAGGATTGGTCCATGTCCACTAGTCTGTGTCCTTGGCCCTCGGCATCCCCTTTTTGGCCTGTTTAGGATTCAGGAACATGTGTTGTCACTGCATCTTCTGCCTTGACCAAATCAGCACTGATTGTCTCAGCATGGAGCCGCTTGTAGTCAGTGTGGAAGAAAATGACGTAGAAACAAGCCATACCACTGCAGAGGCCAGCCAGCACCAGTACCGAAGCTGTGAGAAAGAGATACTCCTTCAGGCAGTGGATCCAAAACTCCCCATGGGTGCAGAAATATACAGGTCAACTCCTCAAAACAGCCCATTCTGTCTGACCTCTCCCAAGGGATATCCCCAAGGACAGGGTGCAGACCCCAGTGGGACATTACCAGTTTGGTAACAGACAAATCTTGCTTTACCTAAGACTGGCACAGGGACAATATTTACGTAAAATGTGGAAGGCTCCCAAAACATTGTGTCCTGCATGACCCCCCCAGGCTGGAGGTCTTACACCAGTGCACACATTGTACTTGTAGGAGCGTGTGCCTCTTTGTAAGTGTACCCACTTGTGTCTTGGGGGGTGGTGAAAAACATTTCAAAAAAGATTGAATCAAATCACTTGAGCTCCACAAGGGAACAGGTTCTCACAGGTAATACTTCTTATTACACCATCTGAGAGCTAAGTAGACAAATTCACTAAATACAAACTTTTATTAATGACAAATTTGTGTTTAAAGAATCTTTTCTGAAGGGAAAGAAAAAGTATATCTAAAAGACTATGCAACAAAGCCTGGAAGTAGTTCTAATTACAACAGTGTCCCAAATGAACATCTTCAGCCCTTTCTCCAGAGGTTTTCCTCTATGTATCAGACCACAAAAGGAACAGGAACGCGTACTTACTCCCAAGATCCAGCTCTGATCTGATTAAATGGTAAATTGCAGGCTTTCAGAGATGAAGCAGTCAGATTGTTTTTTGGGCACAGTTACTATGAAGCCTTGATCCCTTACAGATATTAGACCTTATTATGGGAGTTTCTGCTCAGCCAAGCAGGATATATTTAACAGGTGATGGTCAGCCTTTGCTTACGATGTCCCCAGGTGCCATCAATACATAAACATGAACCAGTTGAGAGATCAAGACTAGGGTTTAGCCTGGACTGAAAACATTTATGAGCTCCTGTTCATCTCAGTTGCTGCCTCTTCTGACCAGCTAGGAAAGGAGGAGAAATCCGGACTAAGTCAGAACAAGGCTGTACGAGTATGTCACAAACACAAGCAGCTGTGTGTGCAGAAGAAAGGGATGTAGCTTTCAGTCAAAGCATGGACATGCTATATTGACAGCTGCCTTCTAGCCTTATGAAACTCAAGTCTCTGCAGGGTGACTACAAGAGAAATTTTAACCCAGCGCCAGCAGTGGCACTCATGGCACCTTAGAGTTCTTTCCATTTCAATCTTGCAGGATCGGTTTAGCGGGAGCAGCAAGGAGTGCACCATCAGATTCAGAAAGGGGATTAGAAGATACGCTACAACAGGAATAAGACTTACTGGGTTCCTCACATTGAGACCTGGAGGAGAGTGGGGAGTATGTGGGGTGCAACTGAGTGTCCAGCATATTTTCCCAAGAACATACTTACTTGTCCAGTCCAGGGCTCCATCCTGGTCAAGGGCGCAGGTGGAGATTGGATCCCCAGAAACACGGATGGTGAGCGCTTGTAGAAGAATCATTAAAATCACACCCTCAATCTGGCTGTGGGGAGAAGCCAACATGCAGTTATGTTATCTGCCTGAGGTACCAGTGCTGCAGACAAGACCACCTTGCCCAGCTGGAAGACAATGATGCCTCTTTCTGGATCATGGTCCTTCTAGCAAAGAAAGATACTGTTGGATTCCTCTGGCCCAGGCTTTTGGTTAACCAGTTTTGGCCCACAGGGTGTCCACGTCAACTCCAGACACAGGGCAAGGGTGGCAGGATCACTATATACTCCCTCTGAGGTGAGCAGGTGTTGAACTACACCTGTCCAAAAGCTGAGGCATTTTCACTGGGCAGAGACTTGGAAACACTTCTCACTGCAGTACTGAGGAGGCAAAAAAGGCTATGGCCATAAACCCCCTCCTCATTCACGGTTGGCTGGCAGCAGTCACTATGTCCACAACCAGTGAGAGACAACAGCCTTCAAAGGCAGTGTCTGATGCCCCTCACTGAGGTTTCTTGCTGCTGCACCTCCATCTGACACAAAGACATGGCATCAGATCACTGGTGTCACTGCTTAGAGCTCCAGCAAGTCATTCCTGCTGAAGTCCAGAGCCAGCCCCAGGCAGGTAAATTGGTAACTAGAAGGACACTCACTGTCCCTCACTGAATGATGAGCCCCATCTCCCTCAACAGAGCATTGGGAACTGACTTGTCCCTGTACTGTTGTGGGAATGGGTGCCTCTCTCAGGCCTGCAGCCCCCATCTGCTTCAAAGGCAGGTGGTGCTGGGCATAGTTAAATCATACCTCATGCCAACCAAGGGAGACCTTGCTTTTCTTGCACCTCTTCCATATAGTCCTCCCTCTTTTAAAACATTTAGCTCTTCAAGTCTATGGCTCAGCCAGCCAACTCCCCTTGCCAGGGGCATGTGCACAGACACCAGAAAGACATTTAGCAAGAGGGCAAGCACTGATGTCTGTGCTCTTCTCTATCTGCACCCACACCCCTGTGTGTGTGAATGTTGGAGCCCAAGCTCATCTGTCATTTGGATTTAATCTGCCAGCTTACCTAGCAACAAAAATCAGGCCCGTAGATGTGCCCTCTCCTACAGGGTAGGAGCACTCCACAGCCAGCTCCATGGCAATGGGGTAGATGGCAAACCCAAAGAAACCAAAAAGTGAACTGGTGATGGCCAACACGATGGCTTGATGTCTGAACCGAGAAGTCTGCAGGCAAAAAAAACCAATACCAAAGTCTCAATGTCAGCACTGCTGTGCAGAAAGTCTCTGAACCCTTAACCTGCAGGAAGTCTCAGGGGGTGACTCACCAGTATATTCCCTACCTTTTCCTGAAACAAATTTTTTACTTTCAACCCTCTAGAGTCAACAAAAGGCTACAAAATGAAGAGCTATCTGTTGAATTGAAGTAAGAAGAGGATCAGCAGAATTATCTGAAAAGCACTGGTGTGGTTGTACTACAGTAACTTGAGTGGTCAGTAACTTACCAGGAGTATGTTCAACATCTCTCTAGGGCCAAGTGAAACACACTCCTTTGTCCTAAAGCAAAGTAACATTTTGGAAATGTTTGCACTAGGTTACTGGTGAGAATTCTGAGTTGCTGCAGCTCAATGATAAAGAAATTCAGTCAGACACGTGTTTGTAACACTGGGGTTTTAACATCAGAACACCCAAACAAAAAGGCAAACAAAAAACCACCTGAAATATTTACCTGGAGATTAGTTTAGTGCCTAGAACAGCCTTGCCCCTAGCTCTGGGGGAAAGAGCATGACCTTGTCCAGCCAATGCTACTAAAGGTGAAGTACTTTGCAGCCATGCTGCTGGTATCTCCTTCCTTGACAATGTAATAAATTCCCAAATAAAAAGAGAGAAACATGAGGTGTCCATCCTAGCATGGTAGCAAACCTGGCCTAGATAAACTGGTTCAGTCAAGGAAAACTCTTATGTGTCTGGAATCTGAGTTCAAAGCACAAAGGGATAAAACACATTTGAACAAGTGATTTTTGTTCTACTGCTTTGAACTAACAGTTCCTCTGTATGTGATGGTGAGGAGGGAAGGGCAGGAGGAATAGGTTTGCTTGTTGCTCCTAACACAGCCTCTTACCTACTGAGTGCTTACCCGAGTCCAGGCAAGCTGACTTGTATTCCAATCATCCTCAAAACAAATGACAGAATATTAAAGGGAATGCAAGGTGTGTTTTAGTCATCTTGTCCTACATTGACAAAAGCATTGCATTTGTCTGTCTCATCCAAATGGACCTACCATCTTTGGGGTCTTGGCTCCAGGGAAGGTGTGATCACCCTCTAGTGAAATCCTGGATTTTTCATCACACAAGAGAAATGCACAGCACAAGACTGTTGGGAAAGCAGAAACCTGCACCATTCTGGGTGCTCTGTGGTGCTGTGTGTCGTGATCAGATTCCTGCTGTGTGATGGCTCCCATTGGCAATAGCTGTGCTTGAGTGCAGAACTTGTACCCTGGCCTCATGGGTGTAAAGTCTCCAGGCTGTGCATTCCTCTCCTGACTGAATTCAAGTGTTCTCCTCTTCTGCCTCTCTTGTCCCCCTCAAGGAACTGTTTCAGAAGTAGAACAAAACTAGGTCCTTTCCACTAACATTACAACCCTGACACCCACCGCTGTTAAAGGCAGGTGTTGGAAAAACATTACATTCTTGTTCATTTTTGTGATATAAATACTTAGCAATTCTTTCTTGCTTTTTTTTTTGAAAGAATCATCTCAGGAGTCAGCAAGCAAACATGGTGATCCAGTATAGAGATGCAAAATGATGCCTATTTATCTGTATCACAAATCTGTCTGTCTCAGGCTCTACAGTGACTGTCAAATTCTCAGTAAACAGTTTTACTTTAAAACATTCCTAGCCCAAAGAAATAATCCCAAAGCATAACACAAGACTTAATAAACACTATGACATCAAACAACCTTGGTTTAAATTGATGATTTATCAAATGGCAATAGAAATAAGCCAATAGGAATGGCACAATGTAAGGGAGAACTCACCACTGCAAACATGATGCTGGCAAGTGCACTCAGACAGAAACTGATCTTGGTGGACTCTATGAACTTCCTTGTCCGGTCGACATACATGCCTAGCAGGAAAGCACCCAACAAACCACAGACTGTGAACAGTGCACCATTCAGGCCAGCAAAATCCTGGAGGGCAGAAGAATAAGCAATGAGAAGCTAGAGCAATTAGGAAAGGGGTTTTAATGCCACTGATCCATCTGCCAGCTACCAGTGGTTCACTTACTGAGGTAGGAAAAGCTTCCTTGCCCATTGCAGCCTTCACAGGGCTCTGAATAACAAATGACAGAGCCCATGTGCTTCTACAACTGTGTGGGGACAGCAGGGTGACAGCACTCCCAAAGGATGACAAGTGTCGGTACACCTGTCAAGGGAGGCTGGATGCAGAACAACAGCAGTTCTCTGGCATTAAATATTCCAGCCTGGAGCCACTGGGCTCTTCCAGGGGCAGTTAGGCGCTTTGTTCACACTGGTGGCAACAGGCCCAATTGCTTTGGGACCTGCTGATTTTTTAAATTACCCTCCTGGCCATTTTCTTATCAGGGACCTGCACTGGCACACCCAAAGCATGTTAGAGGAGACATTGGCTGTGTCAAAGTCTAATTAGAGAGGCAGTGAACAGTGGCTAGTAGAGGGTACATGCTCTGTTGTCTGCAGTGATTGCCCTTTGCTTGTAGCACTTCTTCAGCTCCATAAGAATTCAAATGTAGACAGCAATCCTGCAAGCAGAGAAGCTTTTAACAAACTTGGAAAAGTATTTTTGGAGGCACTGGAAGGAAAGGGTATACGGAATAGCTTCTTTGGGCTAAAGGGCTAGGACAAGCCAGTCACACAAAATCATGATGCACAGAAAGCAAGGCTGCAAATTTGAAGAAGTTTCCAGTTAAAAGCCAATGGAATGTGCAAAATGTGATCTGGCCATGGAGCCCTGAGCCAGGTATCAGATCTGGGAGCTGAAGGGGGGTGTACAGAGACCAGACATGTAAATACGTAATACGTAAATACGAAAATACATGCATACATAACAGCTGAAGTGCTGTTTAAAGAGGACTCCCATGGCAATACAAGCATCAGGACTGAAGTGCAGCCTGCTGAGAGGAAACACCTGAATTGGGAGGGGTTCCTAATAAGCAGGAGGGAGGAAGCAGCAAGAACCAGCTGTGCACACACTGTGCTGAACTGTAAAAGCAGCACTTGCTGGTGTCATGAGAAGTAAGAAGAAAGAGCTGCCACAGTACCCCTCACCTCTTCTGCTGCCCTAGCTTCATGTAAATCTGTGCAAAGAAGTGAAGGTGCTTACATCAGCTGATCTTCAGTTTCACTCTTGGGCTTGCCTGGGCCCCATTCTACTGTGGAGTAGGTGGCAGAAGGTTGCATAGACATCAGTGCTCTGGAGTGACTTAGAAAAACCATAATATTCTTTTCATCTAAAAAATTTTTCGTTTGCAAGTGGGAGCCTGGGCATGGGCAGTAATGAAAATACAGGTCATCTATTATACTAAGAGTTTGACTGTGTTCTGGATTAATCTATGGCTAAATCTATATTAGATAACATGAGCAAATAAGGTATGAGACTGGAGCATATTCAATTGTCTTCACTTTGCTCTGAGTTCTTATGAGGGAAAATCAATTTGATTTTACCATAGACAATGTGGACAATGGGGAGAAAAGAAAGAAGACTCACATTTGAATACCCCTTTTCACAAAGGATCTGTTCTAGCAGAGCTGAAAAGCAGGTGAACATCCCAATTCCTCCTCCAAAACACACTGCCAGGATGATGTATGGCTTGTTTCTCAGGAGCTAAAAAAAGAAGTTAATGTAAATAAGTGGAGGAGGAAAAAGGCCTATCTGTGACCGCAGACTTGGGGGTCAGCAGCAGCAGATTCCTCAGCTGAAAATGCTGACAAGGTAACCCCATGATGATTGACAAAAGTATGGCTTTGCCCTGTCAGTTCAGCCAGGGGATGAGTTACAGTGGGGACCATGTAGGGAGGAAGGAACTCTTCAGTGCTCAAGTTCTTCCTTTGCTTTTCCATGTGCTATCCTACCTGTTACCACATCTGTTCAGAAGACTCAGGTTGTATACTCCTCTTGGATAAGACCAACTCTGCCTGTCTGAGCTATCTGATTGGCTGCCAACCCACAGCTGAATGGTCAGAAAGCATCTCTTGCAGCTTTGCTGTGAGCAGCTTCCACTCCCTACGGAAGGAAGGGATCCTGATCTCCTTCAAGGGGCTTTCCATGGCAGGTTTGGGAGAGTGGCATTCAGAATTTGCTTTATAAGCAAATCACTCAGCATATCCCCATCTTGCAGGGCTGCACCCCTCACTCCAGCATGGCAGCCTCTATGCTGTAACACTTACCATTTTGAGCCCTGTGAAGAATGGCTGTGAGTTGGAGTTGGTGGCACTGGCTGATGGAGGTGTTGGTGGGACCTTCTCGTGAATCCCCAGAGTTGCTAGAGCACAGGCTGTTACTGCTGGGACAGCATAAATACCCAGCTACACAACAGAAGGACAAGACAAGTTACCAGTCTTTCCAGCTCCACTACCTCCGAACAAAAAAGTCAGCTGGACCCAAATCAGCCCAGCTAACTGATTAAAGCAGTTTTCATTTACCATCAGTGGAATGTGCTTTCCTTCAGGAACTAGTGCAGGTGACAACAAGTTTGCTATAAGAATGCCCAAAGGATTGGCTGGAAGGAAATAGAAGAGAAACATTTTTTCCATGCAAGCAGTAGGAATCCTGTATCCACCCCTATTGCGCCACAGCTGCAGTGTGCAGCACTGTAATGAACAAGGACAAAACAAGGCATATATAGGGAGAAACAGGAGTGGAACATTTGGAGAAGTTGACTGTGTGGTCTCACTGTTGTTATATCTGTTGTCTCACTCCCATGAAATCCATTCTATAAAATCATCTCCCTTCAACTCCTAACTCCTGTAAACTGTTTTTCAACTGTGGACTATGATGTCCTCACCCTCACAAGGCTGCCTCAGTAAATATCAAGCTGGTGTTACATAGCAGGAGTTACAGAGGAGTTTTTCCTTCTGTATTCCTCTATGCCATTAGGCACATATACATTGTGTAGAGGATTCCCCTGGTCCAGTGTGAACAGCCACAGCTTTCTTAGCCTCTTCTGCCATGACAGATGCTACTTTCCCTTAAATGTCTTAGTGGCTTTTTAACTGCACTTAGACTAATATGTCCATGTCCTTCTTATATATAGGAATCTACAACCAGACAGCTCTTCAGATGTGGACAGGCAACTTCCCTCAAGCTGATGGCAATGCTCTTTATGAGGGTCACCAGGATGCCATTACTTTTGTTTGTCAAAAGGCCATGAACGGCACTCTAAAGTGACACTGTCATTCCTGAGACCTTTCAAGCCTTTATACTTCCTTTGCAAAGGCCAGGCAGGTATACAAGTTGATCTCTGCTACCAACTACAAAAATTACATGGAAGCAGAGAATCTTGCAGATTTTGTACAGGAGGAGGCAGTTGCATTATTATGAGTCTGGAGCTGAGCAGTGTGTGAAGCAGTACTCCCGGGACTCAGACTGGGAC
The DNA here is from genome assembly GCA_013400435.1 of Pycnonotus jocosus. Lineage (NCBI taxonomy): Eukaryota > Metazoa > Chordata > Aves > Passeriformes > Pycnonotidae > Pycnonotus > Pycnonotus jocosus. Next base: position 26,923 of record VWYP01011025.1, read on the forward strand.
CATCCAAAATTGCAGGCGACAATTTTTTAACGTTAAGCAACATCCTGCAAATAGTCAAACAGTAAAGCTGCTTTTCTACTAGTGTGCAGGGATGGGGTCAAGAAAGCCAAAGCCAGCCTGGTGAGTCTGGTGAAGGGCAATGAGAGAGGCACCCTTAAGTACTTTAGCAGCAAAAGGAAAGTTAGGGAAATGTGGGCCTGTTGCTGGATGAGGCAGGATACTCAGTGATAAAGGACACAGAAAACATCAAGGTATTTATTGCCCTCTTCACCTCTTCTGTGATTGGTAAGATTGACCTTTAGCTCTGAGACCAGAGGCAAAGTTTCAAGCAATGAAGATTTACCCTCAATGGAGAAAGACTAGGTTGGAGAATATTAAATAAGCCAGACACACACAAATCCATGGGACTGATAGGACGCATCAGCACTGAAGCAATAGACTGTTTCCATTGCAAGGCCAATTTTTGTTACCTTTAAGGGCTACAGCAATTCCAAGAGGCTCCTGAAGACTGGAAGAGAGCAAAGGTCACTCCCATCTTCAAGCAGTACAAGAACAAGAATCCAGTGAGCTTCAGGCCTTTCAGTTTCACTTTTTTCCTTGGAAGGTCATGGAACGATCAATCCTTGCCACCATTTCCAGGTACGTGAAGGATGACAAGGTGAAAAGGAAAAATGCTTAACAAATCTGGTAGCTTTTATCCAGTGAAATGACTGCTGGAGTGATGAGGAAAGAGCAATTGACACTGTCTCCATAACAACCTTGCAGACAAGCTGAAGAAGTACTGTCTAGTCAAGTGAACAGCGAGATGAACTGAAATCCAGTTGAATAGCTGGGCCCAGAGGATTGTCATCATTGACATGAAGACCAGCCCATCATCAGTGATGCACCCCAGGGGTTCATGCTGGGGCCATACAGTTTACTTGGATGATAGGACAGAGTGCACCCACAGCTAGTTTGCAGATGACGTGACACTGGAAGGAGTGACTTGCAGAAGAGATGGCCATGCTGCCACTCAGAGGCACTGCAACAGATTGGAGAAATAGGCAGAGGGGAACCTTGTGAAGTTTGACTGAAGGAAATATAATATGCTGCACCTGGGGAAGAATAATAACTCATCCGCCAGCACCCCTTGACACTCACCAACTGGAAAGCAGCTCTGCAGAGAAAGACCAGAGGAGGAGTGGGTAGGGGGTCCTGGTGGACACCAGCTTCATGATGAGCCAGCAACACAGCCTTCTGATAAAGAAAGCCATCACAATCCTGGACTCAGCATTAGGCAGTGTTGTCAGTGGGAGCTCGTCTTTACCCTCTACTCAGCATTAGCAAGTCGACATCTGGAGAACTGTGAGTGATTCTCAGGTTCCCAATGTGAGGAAGACATGAATTTATTGGTCCAGAAAAGAGAAAAGATGATTAGAGGACTGGAGCTTCTGTCATGTGAGGAGACACTAAGACAGCTGGGACTGATCAGCCTGGAGAAGCTGCTGGAAAGCAGTTTTGCAGAGAAGGACATGGGGTCCTGGTAGATTGCAAGTTGACCATAAACCAGCAATGCATCCCTGCAGAAAGGTGTACAACAGCATGCTGGGCTGCATGAGGAGGAGCAGGTGGAAGATCATGATCCTCCTCCTCTGCTAAGCCCTGGTGAGAAACATACAGAGTGCCAGGTCCAATGCTGGGCTTCTCGATGAAGGTACCAAGTTAGTGGAGCAAGTCTAGTCTAGGGCCAAAGACATGATTAAAGGTCTGAAACATCTGTCATACCTAAGGGGGCTGGGACAGCTGGGACTGGTTAGCCTGGAGAAATGAGCATTGATCAGCAATTACAAAGATGGAACCAGATTTTTCTCAGTGGTGTATAAAGCGTAACACAGGAAAATCTACCTGAATATAAACTTTGTTACTATGATAGCTATTCAGCACTGAAACAAGATGCACAGATAAGCTGCTACACCTCCATTCATGGAGATAATCAAAACCTGACTCGACACAAACCTGGGCAATCTGGTCTAGACAACCCTGCTTGAGCAGGGGGTAGGATGAGATGATCCCAAGAGGTGCCTTCCACCCCTGTCTGTTCTATAATGATGCTGAAGAATCATTAATAGTCTTCTAGCACACACTGTAGCATTTCTACTCTGTGCTTGGGAGAGTAGTAGCTTATGACGCTGGTGAAATATTACCTGCGTCTATGTATATGGAAACAATTAAACAGCGGTTTCCAAGGAGATAGATTACATCTCCTCTGTTGTGGTAAAATGCAACTGGGCATTGTAGAGGAATGCCTGTAAACTGTCAGCCATTTCCATGAACTATCAACATGTTGAAGCTGTTCCAGAAAGTGTAGATGAGGGTTGGAAAGGTATAGGTGAGCATTGGGCTAAATTTGAAAGGACTGAGGCCACTTGAGTAATTACATGGTTTCAGCTGCCTTCTTTTCCTGAGAAGAGCTATTACATGGCCTAGATGATGAACAGAAAGGAGGTCACTGAGTTAATCAGCTATACATTACAAACCAGGGGTCCTGGTGAACTAACTTGCAGTACTCTGCAGTGGGGCTGTGTGTTTTGTGGTCAGTGATGCTATGCACTGAAACTTCAGGATGCAGAAAATGATATACCAACAGACCTCAGTAAATGAAGACTCCTATGGATAAAGCAGAGGTCAGTTCAGTGGACTCAGACAACTCTTTCAACTTCTGACATAGGAGAATGTCTCGTGATCTTCACAGGGGATGAGTTCTTGGCCCTGCACTGCTTCTCTCTGAGTAAGTCTCTACAAGTGATGAGTAGAACAAACATTCAAGAGCTGAGTCATTAATCATTATGACAGCTGAGTCATAGTAATTTCAGCTGCTCAGCAGGATCCTGGGTGCAAGGTTCATATTTGTCTCAAAAGCCTAGGGAAGCCTTTCCATAAGCATTAACAGCAGGAAGCTGTACAGCCAGTTTCTGTATGCAGCACTGATACTGACAGTAGTGGAGTGCTGAGTGCTGCTCAGCATTAATTACACAGGAAGTGGGCACTGATAAATTGCAGCAAGATGACACAAAAAGCTCACATCAACAACAGGTGGAATGGAGACAAATACGAATAAGCAAAGGAAAATTTGTCGTAAAGCAGCTGGTGGGAGCCATTCAGTCTTTCAGGACAAAGAAGAGAAGAGCTGATTCTGTCCATAACTACCTGACAGACAGGTGTAGCAAGAGTGAATACATGAGGCATAAAGAGCACTGAGATGTTGACATTTGCCATGAGCTAATTAACCACTGGATTAAATGACTGGGACTGTGGTAGATGCTCCTTCCAGACAGTATTTAAATTTTCTTTAAATGAAATCTTGATATTGTACAGCAGACATTATGGATGTAACCAGACATTATTAATGGAAGCCTTCCATAGAGCAACATGCAGATGTTTCAGCAGACAACAATCACAGCCCATTCAGCCTGTACTCTGACATCCCAAAATGCCAGACACTGAACAGCTTCAGTTCTTAGGGTTCCTTAGTCTTCAGGTTTGTTCTTTGTCATAGTTAGATTCATTTGGTTCTGTAAAGATTGAGGATGCTGTATGAACAAAATGCTCTTTATCTTTTCTGGCTGCTCCCTCACTTAAAAAGAGCACTTTGTTTGTAGGCTGTGGTTCCTAGGGCAGTTCATGCCCAGTGGTCCTTGGTAGTGCTTGCATCATGCCACACTGACAACAAAGCTCCTTCTCCACAAGGGAAGGTGAAGGTCTGTCTCAGCACCAGAAAACCAGGTAAGTCATCATATCCACCCTATTCTAGAAAAAGCAGTGCAAAATTTTTTATTTGTTCTAACACCATAGATCCATTCTTGCTAAACAACAGCATCCATTCTCTAGTCTAGCAGCAGCACTGGAAAAGCTGCATAGGGGTGCTCTTCTTTCCCCATGCCTAACCCTTCCTGACAGCTTCAAGGCAATGGGGAGGGAAGGTGGCTGCTGGCTGTTTTGAGGGAAGGACAGATGGGGCTGCCACGCACATGCAGGTACTATGAGACTTCACAGTTGGAGCCAGTGAACCAGCCCAGTTTCTGGAGCACCTCTCAAGTCCTTGGAGAAAAGAGGAAGAGATTTCTTTGGCTACTGGGTAAAATGTCACATGAAGGGAAGAAACAGGTCTATCAAGTGCAGCATCCTGTCTCCATCTGTGCCCAAAGGAGCCAAGAGAAGAATGTGATTAGAGCAAGCTCATGTGGTGCCTCTCCTCCAGTTTCCCAGCTTCCAGGCACTTAGCAAGGCAGGTGTGCTTTCTGCATGGATAGTCCTGCCATTATACATCGCTAACATATTTGTGCAGACAAACAAGAATATTTCATCTGTATGTGCATACATGGCAATTAGGAATATGTGCTCAGTCTTCCTACTGGATGAACTGGTGGGCAAAATTGCCACAGCAGCCTCAGCTCACCTCTATGCTGTTATAGAATTTAGCACCTGTGATCATTGGCACTACAACACAATTTAAGACACCTTCCTAAAAACCTGCAAAATTAAGGCCACTAAAGGCTTAGTAACATTAAGAGCTGTCATCAGCCTATGTGATATTTAGGCAAAGATAACAACCTGGTCCTGGAAGAGAGGAAGAAGGTTAGGAGTCTGGGTGGCTTATACTGAGCACTGCACCTGGATGTGGCTTATACCCACTTCTTGTTCACCTGTTTTGTTGCACATGACTACAAGATGCTTGGGTGGAGGAGCTGTATTTGCAAGCACAAATGGCTATAGTACAAAGGGCTTCCTCTGCCTGCTGCCTCTGAAAGGCAAACAAATTGCTAGCAAGTTCTGTAAGGCAGCAATGTTACCTTGCAGTTATCACTTACACATTGATGCAATCATATTTGCTGTTGCTCTCTGGTGGTCTGGAAACCATAGTGCTGCCAGCTTTGTTGGTGAAAAGATGATAAGAGGCTGTGCTAATGCACAGAAGCATTGTCCAATAAACAGGTACCAATAATTCTGGGAACCCAAGCTCAGGAACTTCAGAACACTGAACATCCGGGTGATGCTACCAACCATGTTCAGCCACGCACTCAGGAGCACCTGCAGTGAGCAGAAACAGGGTTTGTGTGCTGAAGCCTGAAGGGCAGAACTTAACACAATAGATTAGCATGAGCAAGGTCTTAAATGTGCTACAGGAGACACTGGATGTTAGTAATCACTGCCTGCAGACCATCCCTACCCCTCTGGGCCATTGCAAGATGCTCCTGATCCTACTTGCCTCCTTAGGGAGTGTCTTGGGGTAACAGGGAGCAAGGTGGCTCAGCCCCACGTAAGAACACCTTTGATAAGAAATTTGAAGTTCACTAATTACAGCTTGTCGTCAAGTGTGCGCCATCACCAATATTTTGCTGTGACAACCCAAAGATCGTGGCAATTAATCATCCAGCTTATGGATCCTGCAAATGTTCTTCTAATCTATTAGCATGCTAGTGTTTCAGTGCTGCATTCCACAACACAATTCTGGGACTGTGTAGAGATAGCAAACTGGCTTAGCAGAGACCAAGCTCTGACCTGATAGGTGTCTTTTGCTTGCACTCTGTCCTGCTGTTCCTTAAACTGGCCCTGCCAACAAAATTGTGATGCTAAGACTTTCACAGCAAATCTGACCCAGTTACAGAAAGCTCTTCACAGGGTCAGTTCACAATATCCATCCCTGTCAGTTGGCTAAGATAATGAAAACTAAAGCTGGAAAAGGCAAGAGGGATGCAACTTTATTCTGACTTTTCCCACTGCTCTCTCCACCATTGCCACAGAGGTGATGTTACTAAACTAGCATAGAGCTTTCAACGAGCAAATTCCCTGCAGCATTTGGCAAGACTCCTGTTCAAAGCATGTACATTACTGCTTTGTGCATCTACTGCTACCTCTAGGTGAAACTTCCTCAGGGAAACAGAACACTTCAACTCACAGCACATCGGAGCCCCACGCTGTCGAGGACCCATGTTGCCACCAGGCCAAATGGGATCGAGATTAGGAGGTACACCATTGAGAGCCAGTTGACCATCTCCAAGGAAATGTGGAAGTAAGCAGCTGTCTTATCAGCCACAGGAGCAAACGTCAGCCACAGCTGCAAAACAAAGACCAAAAATGGGTAAGCATGAACACCTCCAACACAACAGTAATTCAGCATCCCCTCAAACTGACTTGTGAGGAGGCTTGCTGTCTTAGTCTCTCTTTGAAATTGTGATGTTAAGGCTGGTAATAAAAGTTCAAACCTTCAGTGTCTGCAGTTACTTGGCCCAGAGGACCCTATACATTTCACTGCCTCATCCCCAGTCCCCTAGTCCTGATGCTGGAGGCAGGCAAAAGCGTAAGTCAGTACCTTTTTCTGTCCCCATGTTGAACAGATTTGCCCTGATACACTTACTTACCCGATGGAAACCACATGGACTCATTTTGTGTTAGCATAAACAAAATAGAATCTGCCACCTCCTCTCTTCAGCTAAGATCCCCTTAAACTTGGACTGGCATTTTCAATTCCATTTGTAACACGTGGATGAGGCCTTTTAAGAACAACTTTACTATATGTCAGCCAAGAGATACATTATTCCCAGCCTTCCTAGACACACTCCGCTGTTAGGAAATGACCTAGAGATTGCACTATTTAATATATTAGAACACATAACAGGGAGGAACACACAGAAGAGGGGCTTCAACAACTATCCACATTTTTCTTCCAGTGCTATATCTGAACACAGCTTCCTAGACTTTGTTTTAGACATTGATTTCACAGTTCTTGTCTCCTTCTTGTTTGTTATTGGAATGACGAGAACTTCTTGATCCTAAAATCAGGTTCTGAGATCACAGGCACAAGAAAGAAAATTAGGTACTACAAGTTAGACAATGTTTCTGTAGATTCTTTGCCAAGATGCATCCTGGTGCTTTCCAAAAATACTGGTCTAACCTGTCAAATGGCCTAACCATTCAATAATGTCAATTACAGATTACTTCACTGTTAGAAGATGATCTTGCTGCTGCTGAATACTCAAGGTTATACAATTTGCAGAAATGTGAACAAAAACTTGAGCTATAGCTTTCTAAAGAAAAGAAAGAATTCCAGCCACAGCTGCTTTCCAGGTACTCCCCTCTGTCATCACAAGCTTCCTCTTCACGGCCTCCAACCTGCAGCCAGCATGAGATGTGGTGTTTATGAGTGATTGAAAAAGGCTTCAGGAGGAAACACACCTCAGAGGATGGTGCACTCCTAAAACCCCCTTCTACTTATTTCCAGTGTTCCTGAGTGTTATTTTTCCTTACATGATATGGACCATATGATCTAACACATTAGACAGGAGCAGGAGGGGAGATAGACTTTTCTTGTCCCTAGTCACCATGTGACAATAGCCATATGCAAATCATTCTTTAGCTAGGCTTTTGGCCTGGCAGGGAGGCAAAGAGTAAATGGCAGTAACAGAGAAGTTTTGAATATATTCTCAGCAACCTTGCAAGGACTCATAGCATCAGCCCTTTCTTCTTCTCCAAAAGTAGCTGCCATGCTGCGTCTCCTGTATTCAGTTCCAAGTCCACATTAGCATGCTGGGCTCAGACACACCTATGTGACATCATTCAAAGGCCTGGCAGGGGATGGATTTGGTGTTTACTTAGCCAAGTGAATGAAGATGCCAGGTGAATGAAGGTGCTAGGTGCTGAAGGAAACTACTCTTAGACAACAAGGAGGCTAATCCAGGTCACTTTCCAGACTTCTATCAGACTGAGGTGGGAGTTTAAATGTTTAATGCTAATGTAACTGTTTAGATGTCACAAGCATTACTAAGGCACGGGCATTAGTTTGCTTATGGGATGCTAAATTCCGGCTAAACAAATCCCAGCTGTGTATTTCCAGCAATAGCATTTCCGGGTTCCTCAAGGCCTTTCACGTGGGGGTGGCAGTGATGAAACAGCCTACCAGGAACCAGTGTAATTAAAGAGATGATGCATTTTGTAAGCCATCTGCAGGTACATTCCACCCCTTCTGCTCACCTACACGAAATGCTCCACCATGCATTACATCATCAGGAAAGTGATGCCACAAGCCAGAGCTTTTCTGTTCAGTGACTGTATGCATCTAGGTGATCTGGGATCAAGCACCGGCACAATTCCATTAGATCTAGTAAAACCATTTCCTTTCAGAAAACCGAGCATAGGGGCTGCCCCATATTCCTATCCTGAGCAAGAGCTCCAGTCCTAGCATATCCATGTGAGAACATGGAGGGTAGAAAGTTGCAGCTTGTCCAAGATTGAACCTGTCCCTCAAAATAGGAAGTGGGTTTATTTATGGGTCTGGAGAGGAAAAGTATGTTTCGTTGTTTACCATGTGTTGCTCTAACAGAGAAATTCAGAATTGGGCAATGGAGCTCAGGATGCAGCTGTAGTTAAAGAGGCCACCAAACGCCCCTGCAACAAAAACATTGTGGAGTTTTTCTTATATAGGGAAACACACAGTCAGTATGCCACCTTCTGCTTGTGGTTTTCCCAGTTTTGGTAACTTCATCCACAGTAGTTAATAAGCTCTTCTGCCAGAAGCTAGAGCCTTTATGCAACATGTTTTTCTGAAACTTTGCATTGCCAAAGCTGGTACTTACACAGGGGCTGCCCTGAGGTAAGCCCCCTCAGGTAGAACAAGTAAAGAAGATGCAGCTCTCTCTTGGTGAAGTCAAAGTCCTGTAAGCTCTTAAGATGCAGAACACAGACAAAGAGAGGTTCTGCCCTCTGCCACTCCCTAAGGGCCATTGTCTTCACTCATCTTTGGCACACCAAAACCACAGAATCACAGAATGACAGAATATTCTGAGTGGGGAGGGCCCCACAAGGATCATCAAGTCCAAGTCTTAACTGAACAGCCTGTTTCAGAGGTTACCGCTGTAGATCACAGTGACAGATGCAAGGGGAGAGAGAATGTGTAGTGTTATAGGATGCAAGACCCCAGAAGCTTGTTGCTTCTGGGACAGATAAAGGAAGGAGAAACAGAGAGACACCTTTGTCCTTGCAGGGTTGTTCAGTCCTTGCAATTTTCAGTCCCTGCACAAGCTCCACTTTGTGGAAATAAACTCTTGTGGTCTGGTCAAACTGCATGCAGCTCGATTGCCTAAGAGGCCACACAAAACCAGAGCCTCAGTGTGAGCTGCAGAAGGCACCAAGACAAGTCCTTGTTATGCACTGCATCGCTTCATCCATGCTCACATGTGCTTCTCCAAAGGCAGCTCAATAGATGCCACAATGTCAATTCCTGACTGCAATGCTGACAAGCAATTTTCACTCACCTACTACACCTTATGTCCCTTCAAAGCCCTGCCAGCACCACAATTAATGAAAACCTTTCAGCAAACTTTGACAAAATTCTCAACTTGGCACAAGTTGGAGTGGATGATGATGGAAGTCAGCAGCACTTCACTTTCTGGGCCATTGCACGTTAATCAAGAGATTTACGTGGAAGCCCATGCAGAGCCACTAAACCACAGGGACTCTTGCCTTTGCAAGCCAAAAAGCCACAATGAGTTTGTGAGCTGAATCCCCTGACATTTGTCAAAACTCACTTCCCCGGCATTCTCTCAGATTTTGCATTAGTTGTTTTCAAATTACAGCTCCTCCTGTAGTATAATCCAGTATCATTGGTTATTTCACTGATGTTTAAGATCACGGTATTTGCTCCTTCAGCATTTGGTATGGACTTTTCCCACCTTTCAGATATGCATCTAGCAGGATGTTGGAACAGCCAGCGTAATAATTGACACTGTTTCTTCTCTAAAGGCAGGAATTTTAGTTCTGTAGGAACTCCTGTTCTGAGCTCAAGCCTTAGAAATGTTCATCTCAGTGCAGTTTCTAGGTTTAAAGATAGCATGCTAGTCTGGTCTGAAAGCCATACCTCAGCACACACTCTTCACTATAAAAACTTGTGCTTGGAAGTAGTAGAGGAAGAGCACAGAAGGGCCCCTGATGATCCATAAGCCTGTTCTGACTTGCACTGGAGTACAGCTGTAACTCCCACTGCACGCAGCTGGCTGACTGGGGAGCCATGCCTCAACACTAGAAGAAAAGGACAGAAATGTTTTCTACTCGGAGTCTACTCATAATCTTCAGTTACAGCAGGGACTCCTCCACACCTGCTTTAACGATGACGCTTGCACCAGGGCCAGGGCACTGACACTCAAACAATCTAATACTGATGTTGAGAATGGTACTGACTCCACTTTCAGCTCTCTTGCCCTCTGCTTTAATCTTCTTCCAGCTGACATTTTAATTCTCTTGGACCTCTCTGAGACTGCTTGGTCCCTTCTCCATTAACTGGGACTTAATCTCCATTAAAGATGGCTGAAAAGAAAGATGGAGAGGGACTTTTCACAAGGCATAAGGGAGGGTAGATTTAGATTAGATATTAGGAAATTTACTGTAAGGTTGGTGAGGCACTGGAACAGGTTGTACAGAGAGGTTATGGACTCTCAGGTCTGGAAGTGTTCAAGTACAGGCTGGATGAGCAATTTCATCTAGTGGAAGGTGCTCATGGCAGAGGGGTGGAACTAGGTGATCTTTAATGTCCCTTCTAACCCACACCATTCTGTGATTCTGTGATTATGATCCTATGACAATTGCAGGCCTGCATGGGCATTCCTGTAATCAAAACAGGTTACAGCTGTTCTCATCCTGATTCCATTTTAAGTCTTTCTGTTGCCCTTTCTAATATCTTTGTAAACCCTTAGCTGATTCTCAGATGTGTATCCTGCTCTCTCCTCCCAGAATCAGCCCAATTCCTTTTGTTTTACTCTTGCACTCATTCCCCTTCTAAGTCCTTTTTCTCCTGGTTCAGTTCTTCCATCCCATTGCCTTCACTGTTTCCACTCCCACGCAGGCTCTCCAGGATCTATTTCACCCGCAGGAACAGTCCCTGCACAAGCTCCGCTTTGTGGAAATAAACTCTTGTGGTCTGGTCAAACTGCATGCAGCTCGATTGCCTAAGAGGCCACACAAAACCAGAGCCTCAGTATGAGCTGCAGAAGGCATCAAGACAAGTTCCCCCCACCCATTCCAAGGGAGCCCAGTGTTTGTCCTTCCTCCCATTTCTGCAAGAGGTTATTGGTGGGCTGTGAGACACCAGTTCTCTGTCTGCAATGGTAGCAAGGTGGTGGCTGAAGGCAGGATTCTACACAGACTCTACACTTTGGTGTAAGCAACAGGTGTGAGCTGTAGAAGGCAGCATATATGATACGAGACAGATATGAGATTTTTGGAGCTCAACGTGCAGCAACGATATATTGATATATCACACGTATAACCAGGTACAGCCCTGCCAGAATCAGTGCCAAACATGTTCTTCACAAAAGGCAAGCTGGCAATCAATGCCTACTTGCCTCATAAACAAATCAAGATTCTAAAATTGGAAAGCAAAATATTTGCAGGAAGGCAAACATATGCAATCAGGCAGAGTGAGAATCAGGCCACTTTGCCATATCAGTGGTGGTATCAGCTACCAAAGGTTGCCATATGGAGTGCTTTTCATTGTCTGGCATGCTGTACAGCTGACCAGACTGTAGAAATGCCCCTGCAGTACCTTTTATGTACAGTTTTAAAAGGAGGAGCCAAGGGAGTTGTCTTGCATGAAATGGGAACTTCTGCGTCATAACAGGCACAGCTCGCCAGTGCCCACACGGGCTTTACCTACAGCAATTCTGCCAACTCCAGCATGCTTTCCTTCATGCACCTGAACACCACTTACAAGGTGATATAAGATGTCCTTCTGTGACACGAATGTTGCCTCTTTCTCCCCTGAGACTGGATGATGAAGCTCTTAACACCAGAGTCCTCATCTTCAAGGTTAAAAGGGCCACACAGTTTGGAAGCAAACAGCCCCTGTACTCAGCTGAAGGCACCATGATGACACAGGAGTCTAGGACATTAGGACAGAGGCATGATCTTCAGAAAAGGCCAGATCCTTGCCAAAATGTCTCTTAGTCTCTACAGCTCTCAGGAGAAGCAGCAGGAAAAAACAGCAGCAGCTGCGTGCGCATGCGTATCTGCAGGAGCACTGCTAGAGCAGACAGGTGTGGGTGAGGAGCGTGTGCACCCCACCCTGGAGCATGCCAGGCTCCACTTGTGCAGCTCTCCTTCCTCTCCCAAGTACACTAAGTGGTGATGTAAGTCCTCCAGTTGGTGAGTCAGGAGCCACTTGGCCAAGTGTGAGCTAGCTCCAACCCTCTGCTCCCCAGCTCCTCCCCAGCTTGTTCATGCTGCTAGACACAGAACTGGGCAGTAAACACTCTCGGTTTCATTCTTCTGTCTTTTTCTCTGTCTCCAGTGATAAAGCAAAAGTTGCTCCTGTGGAAACACAAAGTTCCCACCTGTTCAGTCTCACAGTAAGGAGGAAAAAAGCAAGGAGATACATGTTACAGCAGCTGCAAGCACGCAACGAATACTCTTAAACATTAAGCCTTCAGATAAAAAAATCACACTCAAAACCACAGCATAAGTCTGGCAAAACAAATCTAGGGAGAATCCAGAAGCAGAGTTTTGTCACCTCCCTCAATAGCAGTGCTGCAAGAGACAGCTGGGGATCAATCATCATGGCTTAACTGTGGTCAGAACATTCTCTTTGCCCACAACTTCAGGCAGCAAGTATATTATACTGATGTCTGCTTACAGCCTTCTTAAGATAAAGCAGGAGTTTCTTACACTATATTGTCAGCTAGAAATTCCCAGAAAAGCCCTATTTAGGAAATGGGAACAAATTCTGCTAGGGTAGTACCCACTTTGTACAGCAGGGAGAGACAGAGGCTTTTAAACTCAGGTTAGTAATAGAAGCACAAGTAAGGGGCTATTTATTGTTGGTGTAAAAACCTCTATATCACTTTAACCCCGCTCTGCTCCAGTTAATGAAAGGATTTCACATGATGAAGTGGAGCAGGAGGATATAGGGAACAGTGCCCCTTTCATCACCACTTGATCTGGTCTGACTTTTCTCAATCACACTTTAACCCAGACTAAGAAATACTCCTTTCTCAGCCTGCCCTCGCTGCACGACCAAATGTGATGTCCTGCAGTTAACTTGCTTCTATATTGTCTTCTTGACGCTGAAAGTCTCCCCCATTTAGTACTGTCTCCTGATTGCCACTATTAGTGGCACCAAAGGCCACTAATAGAAAACTGCATGTATACAGACAAGAGTGAGGAATACAAGGCATCATTCTGGAAGCTTGGTCCAGCAAATGAGGTCCAAGTCAGACAATTCAAAAGCCATGTGTCCTTACTATATGCATTTGCAGATAGCCTGACACAGGTGTATAAAGAACAAAGTGCTGCATGCAACATCTGCACAGGAATTGAGGACACAACTTGCAGGGTAAATTTTCACACCACAGAACTGGAAAATTAATCTTTTCATCTGTCAAATAGCAGCCAATCACTTTGATTTCATGGACTTTCAACCACTCCATCCATTTTAATGTGCTTTTATCAGGAAAGTTTAGGAGAAACTTTGGCATCAGGAAATGTTTGTTTACAACTTTATATGTGAGCATAGCTGCCATTTCAGATCTTTGCAATGGATTCGAAACAGCAATTCCACTCTTGGATATTTATTAGGCACTAAGTTTTGAAGTCGTAAAGTTCTGGCCTAATTTCATACCATGGAAAAATAATACTGTGGGCAGTCTGGAAGTTGTCAAGATAAAAAAGAGACAGAACAGGTCAATCTTCCAGGGCGACAGAGTTTTCGGCAACACACTGATGACACAGTAATACTTGCAGATGTACTGAAAAGATCTATTTAAGAAACCCTCCAGTTTCACTTTTAAAGTTTCAGCAAAGTCAAAATCTGACAAGACATCCTGGAAAAGGCTTGGTACACTTTCCTTCACCCATGCTTCACCCATTCAGAGTGGGTTTCTTGCCACAAAGTGCTCTTCTGCTGTGCCAACTTAACTGCAAGCAAGCAAGTGGGGCTTTTCTAGCACACTCTCAAAGCATATACTGATTTTCCATTGAGAAGGTGCATTCTTTGCGAGTTTTTTCCCCCATATACAGACAAATTCTCACTATGTTTTTCCATTTCTCTACTCCAGCACTCTTGCATCATGGAATATCTAATCTTCCTTCAAAGCATTTAAATGTTTGCGGGTTGCAGTGCCTGATCCTGTCTGCTAGACAGGCCACATTCACAACATGGTAATCCTCAAGAACATGAATAACTCTACATCAGTCTGATAATTATCAACAACGTCCTCAGTGATTTGATGAGCAAAGATCTGTGCTTCTTTTTCATATACGAAGCTTTGATAAGAGGAAACTTCATGGGTTTATCTCTGTAACTGCTGAACTTAATTTAAATCTGTTCAACAGGTGGGCTATGATCTAGCATTCAAGTTTTTCAAGTCTCTCAGAATAAGGTAGTAAGAGTAGGCAAAAAGACGTTCATACAACCATCTGCTTAGTGCAGAATTACTCCTGCAGTGTTCTGTATATGCAACAGATCCTGGAAGGAAGCTTTGCTGACCAGATAAATCTGCTGTCATAGGCCAGCAATGCGGCAGAGGTAACTCCTGCTCCTCTCCCACGGCGTTTCAACACTGCTCTGCTATTCTTAGGCTAGAAACATGTGACCCTCACAGACGATGAATACTCTCTGTCTCTCCATGGCTTATTAAAGTGGACTCGGCAGCAACTTTTGCTGTGCTCCAGGACACATTTTGCTTCATCCCAGTCTGACTTCACGCTGCAGTACTTCCTGCTGTGCTCTCGGAGATCACACACACCCTCCCGCCCCATCCTGCCCTTCCCCCGTCACCACCCCTCGGCGCCCCGGATCCCACCGGTCAGAAACGAAAGCGGGAAAGCCAAGGTCGTAGCCAGAACTATTAAGTTCCAAAGTAAAAGCCGCTTATTCCGTCCATAAGGCACGGCCAGGCAGACGCTTCTCTGAACTGTGCACGTACAACCGAGTGCCGGTTCTCCAAGGATGAGGGGGTGGATCTGAGACAGGGTACTGGGGCAGAGCCCTGAGGATTGCCTGGCTGCTTCTAGGAAGGAACAGGAGGTGCTTTTGGCTCCGGCGAGCCAGGTCAGTCCGTCTTCCCTCAGCAGCAGCAGCAGCCAGAGCTGCTCATCAGATCGGCTGCAGAGCGAGGCGGCAGGGGAGGAGGGCTGTGTGCCCTGCCTGCTCTGCACCTCCTCCTGCTGCTCGGGCACCAGGGGCTGCCGGCGGTCGCCCCCTTCCCCACCATCCCGGAGGAGCGTCCCAGCCCCACGCCGCGGGAAAGGCGACCGTACTCACCATGGCGTTGGAGCAGTTCAGCAGGCACACGACGGCCAGCAGGAACCACCGCCGCCGGTACGTCTTGAACCGGGCCGGCGGNCTGCGGAGCCGCGCCGGGCCCAGCGCCAGCCCCTCCTGCCCCGCGGGGCCGGTCTGTCCCAGCGCGCTCCTCAGCGGGGGAAAGCCCGGCCCTCCGCATCGGCGCTGCTCAGGGGCGCCGAAAAGGGGACGCCCTGGCGAGGAGACGCCTCTCCTGCTCGTGTGTCCTTAAAAAAAACACCACCAACCTCGCCACCATCGCTAATAGCCGCTGACGGCTCCGCGCTGCCGTGGGAGTCCCTGTTAGCTCTCGCCTCTGGGCAGCACCAGCGGCAGCTGCCGCGGCTGAGGATGCTGGGGGAGGCATGGGCAGGGAGAAGCCCTGCGGAGCAGCCCTGTCCCAGGGGTGATCGCTGACTGGAGTAGAAAAAGGGCTAGAGGAGAATAAGGGGTGAATGGTAAGACCCACAGGGGTCTATCAACCATAGGATATGTAGATTGGTTATGGATTTTTATGACTGATTTTGCTGCAGACAGCAACGTTTTCTTTCCCGGATGTGCAGAAGCCCCACTAGATGTTATCTCCTACCCAAAAACTCACCAAGGGAAAAAAATGCAAAGGAATGCAAAGGAAAAGGCTCCACTGGTTCCAAACAAGACTTCAGGCTGGATGAACGCTGGTAGTGCCTGGGTGTCTTTATGTCGACTCTGAGGTGTAATCACCCTCACAGACCCACCACACACCAACGGCTTGGCCTCAGCAGTACCGAGGCTGATGGACTGCAGAAATGGCCCCAAAATACTGACATCCACTATGTCACCTCTTGCTCAGGCCTTTGAAATCCTTGTGCCATTCCTCACCACAACCTGCTAAGACCATATCACCGTCTCAGTAAGAGGCTGAGGTCACCTACTCTTACAAGGACTTTATGCCAAATGCTTTGAGCATATTTGGAAGAATGGGTAAGGAAGGTTATCTTGCATGCCAGTATTCTCTTATCAACAATTTTAGCTGAAATCTTCTGGGGTGGGGGAGGAGTTGAGAGTGGAAAGAGGAAAATGAGGAAGAAGAAACCATTTGTAGTCCATGTCAAGCCTGTTGTTTCAGGGTGGAGAGAAGCATGGCTTATTTGTGCTAGTAAGCAAGCTTTACTGACTGATAGATTGTGCCTTCTAGTCTCTCTCAGCTGGAATTAGGGGCTGGCATTTAGTAATAGCAGTTGACATTTTGTAATAGCAAGTGGGAATATTAAGGTAATATTATTGATTGGCATGTTCCTCTGTCTACAAATGCCTGACCTGCTTTGCCTGGTGTGAGCTGCTGACAAATGTGCACTGTTGTTTGTGTGTTGTAGGCTGATGCACAGCAACTTCTTCCCTGCTCTGGAAAGACATGCAGTGATCTGGGTTGTGTGCATCAGTGAACTGCCCCCCCGACCCAGCAGTGCTGCCACATGCAGAGAAACTTATACACTAGCGTGCTGCCCCCAGGTGTGTGGGACAGCAGAAAGGCACGGTGGCCAGTGCTCACCAGGAGAACCATCACTCCCTCCCCTCCCTGGTCTCTCTTAGCAGACAAGCCCTGTGTGAAAATCACCTTCACTAAGACTCTGTGTACATGATCATCACCATGCTCACTCCTTTTTCTGGTTAAAATCTGTTATTATTAAAGATGTCTGAACAATGCTGTCAGAAAGATCCCATGTGAAATTCCTTTACATTTTGTTAGTAACATACGTTAAAAGCTCAAATTGCACGTATTTGTAGGACAGATCAGACTCAAGTCTGCTTTACTTAGCCCCTTTCTGTATTATTTATGTCAAGATAATGTAGTGTGCTGTTTTCTACTTGAAATAGGGTCCCAGAACAAATTGGAGCTGGGTGGTGAGGGAGACACTTTCTGTGAGAGCTCTGCCATTTGGGTGCAGACATCAGAAATCCAGTGTCAAACAGGGCCACAGAAAGGGAAAAGGACAACACGGCAGAAGAGAACTGCTTTGATGTTTGGAGCAGAGCAATTTACTCCCACACCTGGGAGTAAAAACAAATCCTTTTCTCCACTTATCCTTCTAGATGTATTGTCTTGCTGTATGTGCCCTGTAAGGACTGGTCTGGGGCTGCAGAAAAGTAGGAATACTTCAATCAGCTCTTTGCAACCTTGTTCCTCTGCTCTAGACCACATCGCCTATAAACAGGAGTGCCTTTTGTACTGCCAGCACAACCAGGAAAGCGATAGGATTAGTGTTGAAGGAGAATGGCCTCATCTGCCCTGCATCTTCTCATTCTTTCCTGGTGCTCTGCTTGTTCCTAATATATTTCTATCAGTTTCTTTCTCCCAGTTGTCACCTTCTCTTTTCCATGCCCAAGCTCATCCTACCCCTATTTTCATCCTTGTTCTTGTTTCTATGAACTGGAAGCATAAGCCAGATGTCTGCTTCTTAGTTAAGCAGTTTCTTGGTTTGTAGGTACTTGTACTGGGATACCTGTAGTCTCTGATCTGTGAGCATATCTAATATACACTGAACAGATCCAACCATGCAATTGACACCATAAGTAATGGAAAATAAATTTTTAGCAGTGGAGTAGTTGAAGTCTCTGTACCTTGGTTGAAAAATGGATGTGAAATAACTTAGTGTCAGAAGAGAATTCTGGACCCATAGCACTTTCCCAGTATTCAGCCCTCATGATGGTAATCACAGGATCATCCAAGTTCAAAGCAGGGTCAGAAATTGTGGCATAAGGGGGAAGGGAGTACTCAAGATTTGAAAATGCTCATGGTTGAAAGAAATTACAAGTCAGAGGGGCCACAAAAACTTGCTAAGGTTTATTAGTAAATGACACTCTTGGCATGTAAATTGGTATAAGTACATGGCACTGGGTTTAGTTAACAGGGCAGTGAAAGAGAAAAGAAGAATGAAATGGAGAGGAGGAGAGGTAGTGAAAGGAAAAAAAGGGAGAAGGTGAGATCACCAGCTCAAGCACTGATCCAGCTGATGGTAAGTTTAGGGAGCACCTGCACACCCAGGCTTTATGGGGGTAGCTTTTACAGATAAATTTCCCCATCTTGGAGATAAGTTTCTCATTTTCTATGCAAATTAGTAATCCTACGCAGTCCATTCCTCTAGACCTTTCTGGAAATGGGTCAGAAGCTTTGGGGATCACTGGTGGTCTTGGTCCCCTCTTACAGTTCATGCCCACTGCTCAGCCTCATCTCTGCTCTTGTGCTGTGTTGTGCTCATCTCCAGGAGCCAAAATAAGGATGTCTGTCCCAGGAATGTGCTGCCCTACCTCCTTATGGCCTCTTCTCCTGTTCTTTCTCAGTTTATTATTACCAACAATTTTTGCCTGTTATCATCACCAACAATCCATGGTTGGCTCCAGAGCTGTCTGGCTATGGTGTGTGAGACATATACATTAGCCCTCTTGTCTCCTAGGATTTTACCGCAGTGGTCAGACCAGTTTCCTTAGGACTCTATTTGGTCTTGAAAACCCACAGCAATGGAGACTGTACAACCTCTTTGGGCAGTTGATTCTCCTGCTGGGTGAGTCCTAGGATAGATGCCACAACATAGCCCTTAGATAGAGTACAACTCATTAAACACTACTCTCTGACCTCATTCAAAGTTGGATCAGTTGACTACACATCCAGACCATAATGTGTTAGTTTAAATACAAGAACACTGATAGACAGGGTTGAAAGTGTTGCTAAATTCAAGGTAAATGACATCCATTGCTCTCACCCATCCACAAATCCCATTCTTTTATCAAAAAAGGAACTCAGGCACATTCACTCTTATGACTTATCCTTGGTGAACCTGTGCTGATTATTCACAATTGCCTATTTTTCCTTCACGTGTTCAGAAATATCGTGTGAGAGAACTTGTTTCATAGGTTTTTGTCCCAGGGATTGAAATGTGACTGGACTTGAAGTCTGATTGAAGTCTGCAGTTGCTTGGGCTGTTGTTTGAGTTATTTTTGAGAATAAGTGCAACATTTCTACAGTTGGTAGGGATACCCATGGCTCCTCAAAGATGATCAAAAGTAACCTTGCACTGGCACCAGACAGTTGTCTCAGCATCTTTGGACACAGCCCTTGTGTTTCCATGGACTTGTACGCACCAAGTTTTCTCCAGCAACTTCTAACTCGCCTCCACATGGTCATCTCTCCCCTCCATGAATCCCAGGCCTGAAACCCTAGGAGACCTTGCTGTTAAAGAAGGCATTGAGTTTCTCAGGTCTGACTGTGTCCACTATGAGCCTACTGATGCCAGATCCCATTGCCACTTTCCTTGTTCACCCACTTACCATTTAGCAGCTGAAGCTCTTTTTGTTACTATTGACATGCAAGTTAAAATTCCAGCTGAGCTTTTAGTTTCTTGACACCATCCCTACATGCCTGGGCAATGTTTGTAAATTCCTCCTTGTAGCCCATCCCTGCTTCCATCTTCTGTATATCCTTTTTTTTTTTTGGGTTGGAGTTCTGCCACAATTCCTTCTTTACCCAAGCTGGTCTGCTTATTTGTCTCTTTTTTTTCCTGAAAACTGAGATAGTCTGTTCTTACGCTAGGTTTAGCTTCAGAGATCTCATCACTGCTGGTAAGAGTGACAAAGTGAAAAGCAGCTCCTTCACCTGCTGGGCAGTGCAAGAAGTAGGGAACAAGATGTCTTGAGCTGCAGAACTAAGGAGTCAGATATCTTAGGGGTGTACCTTTGGGCAGACTAGCACTGAAGTAAGCTGCAACCCTTTCATCATGGTTGAGCATTAGTAATATCCTCCTGCATAGATCATCTTGCTTGCTGCTGACACTGCAGGTTTCTGTGCTGTGGGGCTAATAGGTTCTTGTTTCTCTTTAGCCACAGGTTTTCAGGAAACTTAGGGACTTTCCTGCTATTAGGAATGGTGTCCCTCTGTCATGTATCATAAAACTTGGTAACATTAAAAAAATAAAAAAGAAAGGAGAAAGAAATAGGCAAACTTACTAGTTTTGTGCATTCTGTACTATCTAAGGAGCCCACACGGTACCTGAAAGTGTAATTAAAAGCCATGCAGGCTCATTAAGTACCAAATGTGTGTATGGGGGTGGAGGTGGAATTAGGATTGCTCAAGCAATTTTTATTCTGGCATTTCCTAATGTTTTAATGTTTAAATTAGCAAGTCTTAATTAATTTTCATTACACAAAAATATGGTGAAAAGTGTGGTTGTTACATAAATGGATCCACTGCCCATTGCTTTTTTCTTGCTAGATCTCAGAAGCAAAAGGAGATTTCCCCAGGGGAACCTGAATTTTGCTTAATATGGATGTTTCAATGCTAATTAAACTGTGTGTTTGTTTGGTTTGCAGCAGAGAGGGCTCTGAAGACTCATTCTGCAAACCTGGAGGCCAGCAATCATACTGTTTGTTTCCATAGTACACAGTGTGGAAGGTGAATTGGAAGAAACTAGTTAAATCTTTATGTCAAAGACTGCCATGATACAAATCTAAGACCCTTCATAGAGCAGATCATAAATTAAAAACAGCAGCAAAACCAAAAGATTTCAGAATGGAGAGCATTTGTTGAGTGCAGAGAGTGAAACACCAGCAAAGTATCTCCCAGACTGCAAGACAGTGTTGCATATGCAAGTTCCGCATTACTGGCAGGTATGGAGAGGAAACAGGAATGCAGAAGTCACTGCACTGGCATGTTTGCAGACTGCTGAACCAGACACAGATCAGCTGCTTGCTTCGACAAACAGCAAAACAGGCCAGTCAAATCACAAAAAATATCACAGGAGACAGCAAAACTCATGTTCAGCACTCTGGGTAGCAAACCAGGTGTCCAGTGGCGTAATCTGTTCACAGTGAGGCAGATCCTGGGAATGATTCCTTGCATTGCCATCACTGGCAGTTGTGAGCCTGGAAAACTAACTGTAAGGGAACTGTGAGCAGCTGCCAAAAACATGGGAAACTAAGTCACCTCTGCTGCTCTAAATGCCAGTGAAAGAAAAGTCCATTATGCAGTCTNNNNCATTATGCAGTCTCATCTCGGAGTAATTTTCTGCAGGATAAGTTTAAAGACTTGTCTACACTTTGTCTTGTTCCTCCTTGTGGAGATGTTCCTTCTCCCAAAGCTAAGTACAGATTTGTCTTTATAGCTATAACCATTCCTGCAAATGGGGAGATCCAACCTCACAACTAGTCTTTTTTGGCAAAAATAAATTACATATATCTTAGAAAATGGACCCTATGAATGTGAAGTAAAAAACTCCTGTATTTCTGCTGCCAGTCTTTTCTGAAGCCTAAGATCAGTCAATGAAAGATGTAAAATTTTCCTAATATTTCAAAGTATTTTTCTTCTTTTGTATTTAAGCTATTTTTCTTCCATTTATAGTTATACCATTTTTTTCCCACTTATGCAAGACAAGCAAGTGGAGTTATAGTTTATCTAAAAAATCCATCCTTTGTGAACTCACAGCTTCATTAGTGCCTTGTAGAATGAATTTTTCAAGCACAGAAGTGGAAATAATATTTTAGTTTGCTATTTTATTTTATTTTCTGTGTAGAAAAATATAATAATTTTAATGGTTTTGCAAATATGAAGAACTGAAACTATATCAGGATCATGATATTGGACTGTATTTTATGCTCCATTTAAAATAAGTGAATGTAAAATCCAAACAAAATAGGTCCAATTCACATTTTGAAGTAAAAAAAAAAAATTAGCTTTCCTGAGGCAGCGTCTCTGCTCTTCTTCATTTTCTTTTTCTTATTTCTTTGACAGCACAAAGCTGGCTCACTGGGTCAGCAGTGTCTGGGCCTTGTCCCCTTGTGTGTGGGCAAGCCTTGGCTTTTTCTCAGAAACATTCCCAGATTTGTCCTTTGTTCTCTGCACAAAGAAATGCGTTAAATGGGAGCTAATGAGTGAAGTAAGGATCCACATATTGAAATGTGGATTAGATGCCTGATGGTCCCAGAAAACAACGGCTGCAATGCCAGGTGCACTGCAAAAAATATGAAGATGAGAAGAGTTGGTTGGTGCTATCCAGGTGGAGCACACAAGGGACTTAGTTAAATCTGCTTTAAGGATATTGTGCAAAGGCCATACCATTATTGTTTTTAAAAATATCAAAACATTATTGTTCGTCTTCCCAGAAAGCAGTGACACCCATGGACAGTGGCTCCTTCTTCTGCCTTTTTATCTCCTTCTCTCTCTCTCTCCTCTTCCTCTTTCCTTTTCCTTCTCTCTGCAAGACAACAAAAAAAGGTTGGATGATTTATCCAGGCCTTTCCTGCATATTGGTCATCTTAGTTCAATTTCTAGTGTTTGGAATACCTGTTTTGTGGTAATTTCAGTTTCTCTTCAATGCAATTTACCATGTCATTTGATGCACATTCTGTTATATGCTCCTTCAGCTGGACATTTATCTGGAATGGAACCACATTCCTAAACCTAATGCAAAACACCAAAGAGGATCTTGTCATTTTTGATTGCTAATAACTACAGAGGTCTCAAAAACCTTTTTTAGTTTTGCTTTTCAGTAGTCAAAAATGCACTAATGTATTTCTTCTGCTTTATACAAATTTGCACCTGTAGAGAGCAGATACAATTATACAGGCTGGGTGAGGCATATATAGGCTGCCAGAGGATTTTAGACAACAAAGTGCAAAGGTCTACAAGGTTATTTCCCTCCTCTTCTGTTTTGCCTGTATCTGTGCATGCCAGAAATCCCCAGCAGGGGACTTCTTAATGTCTCTGCAGGAGGACACACAGTATGTTCACACACCCACAACACATGCATGCTTGCTTTACTTCTGGTCTTCTGCTGTCAGTTTGCATAATTGGAAAAGAGCAATTCAGTATTTTTTTTACACAATGGCAGCATAAAGTGGTATGTAAAAACTTCACAGAAGGCCAGAATTAACCAGTTTATGGAGTAATCTCAGTCCTCCTTTTGTTTCTGAAATAGCTGCTGACCAGTAAATATAAAACAAACAAACTGAGCCTAAACCAACCCAGAAGGATGAGAAATGGCAAAGTGATTATGTTTGTCATGCATGTAGTCAGTGTTACCAAAAATGAGAGCTAGCAAGTATTTTTGAAAGAAGGACAATTTGCTTAGTGCTCCACTAGAAGACCTATCCCTTTGCCAGGAGAAAAGTCTGTGATCTCTATAAGTAACTTTTTGTATGTGTTGACCTGCTTCAGTCATGCTGGATAGAAGGGGAAATCCCAATGCCTTTGATGTCATATACATTTCATAAAAATTGGTCTCCAGGAGGATGAGAAGGAAGACACAGTACTGTATATAAGGGAAGGCAGACAAGGGTCAGGTATTCTCTCTCCTGGTGAGCTCCCCAAAAACTCAGGAGCAGCGTTAAGCTGGGCAGTTGGCACCCTGTCTCCTGTTCCAAGCTGGCCAAGGCACACACTGCCCCTTGGCCCACTGTCCATTCATCCAAAAAGAGCTCAGGGTCATGAGGGACACTCTAGGTCTTAGGGGGAGACCAAAAGAAAAGGTTCATGTGGTAGAGTGAATACTGGGAAGAAATGCATGAAAAATACGTGGTTTCTGCAGAAAGACCAATTTGTTTAGATTTGTATTACACCAGGCCAGAAAGTAAAAAACAGCTGGTTAAAAAAACTTGCCTATTTTCTTGCTGCTTTTTTCAGATTTAATGATTCTTGTTTCATAGTGTGACAGACTTGTTAGGGAAATACGTAGGGTATAGTTTAGATCTGTCTTCAAATTTCTTAGACTAGGAGAGTATTTCACAAAGAACCTCTTCTGTGTTCTCATGCTGAATTTCACAGTTGCTTCCCACCTCGAGCAAATACCTAACTCTTGTTTCCATGCATAACTAACAGATCTGAAGGCAGAATTATTTAATACAGATCCCAATTGTTATGATTTTAAATTCTCTTTGTGGCCCTGCAGAATCACTGAAATGCTTTAAAGCTCAACTCCTATTAGTACTTTATCCACCAGATGCTGATTTGTTTTCTATCCCGTGCTGTCATACATGCTAATATGGCTGAAAATGCAATTAAATATTCTCAGCAGCACAAATTTTTAAAATCAAAATTGTTACAGAAAATTTTAAATACTTTTAGGGAATAATTAGCCTCTGTGTAAGTTTACATCCTGTGGCTTGAGATTAGGAAGGTGAAATTATCATTTGTCTTGGAAAAACTCATAGACTGCATGGATAGTACAGCTTCTATGTGACAGACTCAAACAATTTTTTATTCCAGCAAAAATAACAAGATTCATATTTGACTGTCATTGTGGCCTTTGCACATGCTGAAGAGAAACACTGTTATGTGTTACCCAGAGGAGTTCATACAAAGAGCATGGGATAAATTACATACTACAGAGGCCAGTGAAGGTAACCTGTGTAGAACTGGTTGCTTGTAAAACGAAGGTCAACTGTGATAGCAGAGCCAATGCAGCCATTCAGGCTGGTGCTGCAGTATATTACGCTGACTCATCACTAATGTAAAGAGGGGGGGGAAAAAACTACACAGAAATTATTTATTTTACTATATTAATGCTCTTAAATCCAGCTGTTCAGTTCCACATTGAACACATAATCAATTGCATTTTTAGATGAGCTTCCTTGTAGACTGAAAGGTTTAATGTAAGAGGGGAAGTGTGCACACACATTTAATAAAGGTGAAGTTGCTTACTTCTCATCTTTTTTTCACCCAGAAAATAATACTGTTGTGACAAAAGCATGCTCTTACCTTTCTCATGTCAGAAGTACTGTGAATTGCAGCAGGAGCTACTGTTGCCTCCTCAGACACCACATTCCCATACTGGAAGAAGCAGCTTCCTGCTGACAAATCAAGGTTCTCTCCTCTGCTTTGTCTCCAAGTACAGTCAACATGAGCTCAACTGTTTAGTCTGCCTAGTTACTGAACAGTCAACGGGGTACAAGGAAATTTTATTTGTCGAGGTAATCTTCTGATTCGGCACTGAAATCTAGAAAGAGGACCAAAAAAATGTTGAGTAGGGAAAGCTGTGTCTTCATTACATTTCTCTTACATGTCTTGCGCAGAGAAGCTGTCTGAAATGGGCTGTAAACTACGAGAGGCTTAGACACTGCTTGGCTTTTGTGCTTCACCACAGTATGCTCACAAGCTTTCCTTGAACTCAGCTGCTATACACTCATCACTTCTGACTCTGGTGCAATTTATTTATATTCCTAAATTCCCCTTGAGTTAGGGATAAGACTGTAGCTTCTGATAGCTTTTTGTAAAAACATATAGGCCAGGTTTTCTCCTCCTACTCATCTAAATCTTTAGAAGTCTGCATTTTATTTAAAAGACTAGGCTTCCCTCTATATTGGAATAAGTATTTCAAACACCTTTGAGAAAGCAAAAAGCCATGTCCCTGCATTTAGCTATACATTTCTCCTACATTTTAATTTTCCTAAGGAGAAGTATTTTGCATAAGACTTACTGATATAATTCTTAAAACCAAAGCCATTCATACATTCAAACTTGACTAATTTTCTTTTTTGACCTCTGACTATCTTATTGCAGTGTTGGCAGCCTCAAAGGTTGACCTATTATGCTAATTCTATTGTGAAAAGTATAAATAAGTTTCCTTTATTTGGGTCCAACATCTAGGTTCACTGCAATAAAAGACTTTATAATAAAATAATCACTGAAGATCTCCAGGAGCTTTTCAAGCATGTATTTAGGTCCTGTATTAATAGATCATGTTCTGTTCTTTAATCTGGTTTTAACTGGGTAAAGTAGCACCATTTCAAGCGACAGTGATTGAACTAATTAAGGAAATATAAGACTAAGTAGGATTATATCAGGGAACAGTAACTATGCTAGACAATGCTCAGTATTTAAACTAGGGTAGGTATCTGCAAGCCAATAGTGAAGAAACTGTGAATGAAGACACTTATTGTAATAAAGACTTTTGGTAGGGGAAGGAAGGAAAATCATAACAGCATGGACATCCTCTTGCCAAGAACATGTATGTGGAACTAACAACAGACTCTACTCAAACCAAAGCTTCTTGTGCTCTATGATACCGGCAATGCTTTGCCTTTCTTTCTTGAAGGCCTTCTCCTCCTGTGGATTGTTTTGGATCAAGAGTCAAAGACATGAATTGCCTGCCTTGGAAATGTGGTTGAAGCGCCATGGAATAAGAGCCAGTCATGTACTGGCAGTCAATTCCCCATTGACCTGTAGCTCAAAGGCACATCAGAACTGCAATTTAACTAATCTCATTATTAACATGTTGAAACCCATCCCACACACATTGGAGGGCAACTGTTAAAAGCTAAAACTAATTTACATGGAATTATAGGAATTTTCCATAGTCCACATGCAGAAAGAAGTACTATTTTAGCATGTTTGTCATATGTTGCTGATGTCAAATGTCTGGAAAAAGTATTTGGTGTAATGTGCCCAATTTTCAAGATAAAACCATCTAACACAAGCGTGCTGGTTGTAATTAAGCCATGGAGAGTTCTGATGTGAAGTTGCCTCCCTTTTTGCAGGATTAGTTTCCATCTATCCATCTACACAGATAGAGTGTCTCTTGAGCATGTCTGAAGGCCACAATCAAAGTCAAATCTCAGTGAGATTTCTGCTGGAATCAAAGAATCATTCAGATCTATGTTTTAGAAGTCTGCAAAGACAGATGGAAACAAACTAAGGTGTCTAGGCTGCTGCAGCATTACTGCTTGAGAAAATGAAGTAAAGCTTTCCAAATCTGCTCCTGCATCCCCTCTGAAGAGCATGCAGAAAGCCTGGCTTGTGTTTAAAACCAGGAGCAAAAACACATGGCATAGTAATGAATCCTTTTATACAGCAAAGCACCTATCTTCACCAAATCCTCCTAAAAAAGCCTTCTAACAAGATAATTTAAAGTCTTGGATAATTTACAGGCCTGGCCTAAATGGTAAAATGCGTGTTATAAAAGTCTGCTCTGTTCTGAGCAAATTGGGAAAAGAACAGCTTTCAGGCAACAGCACATCTGGTATGGCAATGTGGTTTATAATTTCCTTTTTTAGATAATGCCATAATAGCAAAACATGAACATGTCTACTGGTTAGCCCCACATGTGCCTGACCTAAACATTCAGTAATGAAGAAAAGATAATGCCTGTGCTTTCCATTTTCCTTAATGCTACTGAGATGGTAAATCACTCATTTAAGATAAATAAAATGTGAACTTTATCACTGTCTCCTGGTCATCAAGCTTTTAGGATCTGTCATTTTGTTTTGACATTAATACTAGAAGTCTGGAATTTTCTTTATGCACTCAAGAGGTCTTTCTGGTAAAAATTTTACATTCACATGCATTTATATCTACCATGAGAACTAGTTGTCGCTGCAGAGAGATCTGGACTGCAACAGGGTAAGGAAATCCCAATGCCCATTTGCAGCAATATCCTCATTGTCCAGTGTGTTTTCCCTTATGGGTATCATTACTCAGACTGATGCTTGCCATAAAATTTGACAATGTATTGTTGCCATACCCACATTTCTAGATCATTCCATGCTCAGGATTTTTTTTTTTCTCTTGCTTCTATTTAATGAGCCAGCAATTAAATTATGTTTGTTTAATTTATGTCCAGCAAGAATGACTTTTTAGGCTATTTTTTAGCATCCTTTTGAACAGAGTTCATTGTACAGAAGAGAATAACAAGATTGTTTTTGTTGCAAGAACATTAAAGTATATAATAAATTAAATCAGCCATGCCCAGGTAATTTCTGAGTATAATCTGTAAAACTGGTCTTTAAAGTAATTTCAGGGAAGGAATGTATTTGTTCAGATTAACAATGTCTCAAAGGGTATGGAAAATAAACTCATGTCAGCTCCTCCTATCTCAACAAATGTTCTATCTCTGATGTGCAGCCTGTTTTTCCTGCTGGTAGTTTGCTGTGGGTGGGTATGGGAGGATGTTTGGAGCATGAAAATGTTATTACAAAGGCAAGTCAGGATTTCAGAAGCCAGGACTCCTAAAGCCTATGGTGTTTGTGAAGGTTTCTCATGTTTGTCACTCTGGCTGCACTTGTATCTCGTGTCCATTTCCCTGCCAGCACAGTGCAGCTCTGACCCTTAAATCATGCTGCCTGTGAGCCTGTGGACTTGTGTTTTCCCTGTCTCACCAGTATGTCCCAGGTACTGATCAAAGCTATTTTCTTGAGGCCAGATGGTGGTTCAGTCTCTGCAAAGGGCTTCCTCCCACAGGCAGGGACAGCAAATAAAGAGTTCCTCAAGAACTGTCCCATCATCACCAAGCAGTTTCTCTTCTTCCATAACAATGTAAAGCTACCCTCAGCACTAGCACTGGCCTTTGGAGAAGCAGCCTGTGTCACCTGAAAGAAACCTTTAACCCATCTCAGCTGGGAGTCTGTGTTTTCTGGGCTTCTAAGCTTTGGGGTCTTCTTGATCCCTCAGGTCAGGCCAGGAAATGCGTGGGGCTTCAGCTGTGGTGGGGCAGCTCTGCTCTGCAGCTCAGCATTCCATTATCATTTTCCATTATGAGCACTTCACCGTTATCGCCCCCCTCTTTATCTTTCTTATGAGTGTGAGCTCCTTCCAAGTGACTCCAGCCTGCCAGGAAATGCTTAATCTTGCCTTCACCCTGCCTTTGCAGCTGGTGGGGGTCTCGCTGGGCTCTGTCATAGAGCAGGAGTAAGGAGCTGAGATCTCCCACCTGGGGTTTGACTGGGCTGCTGCTCTGCACAGGGAGGAGGGCTGTCTTAGGGTGGCTGCTGACAGCACCTCTTCATTGCTGTGGTGGGGATCACAGCCTCACAGGGCCACAAAACAGCTGAGGGTGGCAGGGGTCTCTGGGGTGGCAGGGGTCCTGGCCCAGTCCAACCCCCCTTCTCCAGCAGCAGCACTGAGGGTCAGTTGCCCAGGTGAGATTTGAGTGAGCTGGATTTAATTGCAGAGAGAGTTTACATTACACAGTCTGCAAACTCTGCAATTAGAGGCAGCTAGTGGCTCCAAGACTCCAGACAGTAATTATATGTGGTTTCTCACTTCCCCGTCATATGAGAATTGATGCTGTGGGTTTGCAGCAATAAGCCCTTGCCACTCCAAGGAAAGAGCCGATCTTGTTTTCTTCTCTCCTACGGTTGTTTGTAAATACTTTTTATCTAAAATGATTACAGGAGAGCTGAGTTTGAACCATGGGATTTACTCTGCTAAAGTGATTGGTTTTAGTTTCTCAAATTTAAATCTTAGTCAAGCTACTTAGAATGCAATAATAACTGATCATTTTTGAAGTCCAGCTCCAAATTCAACAAAATCTAAAATTATTTCTATGGATTTTTGTGTCTAAAATTAATTTTATCTTTTTGAGAAAAGAAGTTTCAGATACAATTTTAGATTAATTCTTTAGTCCTGAAAATAATTTGTTTCAAAGAAAGTGGAAAGCATTTAGATCATTGTACAAAGACAAGTCTTTGAGCAGTTTCTGAAAGGTACCTACAAAAATTTGAACTAATATAGTTTTATCAATGTTTAAGTATTTGTA
The DNA here is from genome assembly GCA_013400435.1 of Pycnonotus jocosus. Classification (NCBI taxonomy): domain Eukaryota; kingdom Metazoa; phylum Chordata; class Aves; order Passeriformes; family Pycnonotidae; genus Pycnonotus; species Pycnonotus jocosus. Next base: position 56,725 of record VWYP01011025.1, read on the forward strand.
TGGAGTGTGTAGATACTCCAGGTAAAGGTTAGGGAGCCTTTCAGTGGTTTTCTTATGGACAAGAAAGCCCTCTGCCCTGGGCAGACAGGCAGTGGGATAGTATTCATTTTATTGTGCTAGACTCTGGATCACTCTTTCACACATCAGCATCTGCCAGGCATGAAAACCAAAATTAATTAAAGTACAATTATTTAAGGGCTCTCATGGCATAAAATAGATTACAATTTTAAACCTGTCACTTTTTTACCTCTTATGAGGCCAAAGAAAATCAGGTAAAAGGGCTTAACGTACAAGACAGTGGAAAGAAACATATCTAGTCCAGCATCCCTTGAGGACAGTTTTAAACAGTGTTCTCCTGCAGGGCTGGCACAGTGTTAAGGAGCTGTTCTATACACCTGATTCTGTTCCACTCACACTTTGATGTGTCCTCCTGGAAAAATCAGTATCTGGTACACAAAAACCACGCAATCAAGAATTCCCCAGTCAAGTTCAGGAGAGCACCAAGGCCAGTGCTTCAGGTGACTCTAATAGACTCAGCTGCCTGAACTTGCTTCTGTGCCACTTCATCCCAAATTTAGGTGTCTTTCTCCTTGGTTCAGCACCTGTGAACCTGGCTGCACCTGAAGACTTGTGCCCAGTTTTGCCTCTTTGGAACTGGGCAGCCACTGACTCCATGGAAAAAGTCCAGCAGTTGCCACAGAGATAGAGAAGGTGGAGCACAGTACATCTGGAAAGGGACGCAGAAAAGACTTTTGTTCATCCTGGAGACAAGAAGGGAGAGGAGGACTCTTTTGGATGTCTTCAACTTCTTTGTGGTGGGAAAACAGAAAGGAAAGAGACAGACTCTTCTCTGAGATACACAGAGACAGCACCAAAGACATTTGCCAGTGATCAAAGTGGCCCCTTATTCCTCAGGAAGATGCTTGACTGAGGAAGAGAGATACTGAGAAGCCATGGGATCTCCAGTCCTGTAGGTCTTCCCTGCTCTACTGAACAAGTCCTGAGGCACTCTTGTTCAGCTGGCATTCCTTTAAGCATGGAGCTTAAAGATGTGCTGGGGCAAGCGATGGATCACAGACCTCCAGAGGTCTCTTGTGAAAAAAATATTCTGCAATATTATGTCACAGCTTCCTGAACACTGTTTCAGATAATTTTCCTGAAATATCCTCTGCAATCTGTTAGCATTCCAGAGCTAACAGGAGTAGTGCTCAGTGTGTTGGATGAATCCTTGTCTAGGAGTACAAATACAGGCAATGGGAGATAATTTGTTGTGAGGCTTCTTTGTCCTGAAGCTGTAGTATCAGTGACAATTGCCCTGGTGGCAGGCCACCAAGTGTATTTCAAATGCCTGTTACTCATGAAAGTAAGATGCCTTGATTTATCCTGATTTCAGAAGTTAGTAGTGTTTTTAAAAATAAATTTTTAATGTGTCATGTTACAGACAGGCAAACAGGCTGGGATTCTTACAAGTAAAGCTATAAGAAAGCCTTACAGGAATAAAGGGGTTAAGAGGCTTCTGCAAGTCAAGCTGGATGATGGCTACTGTAGAGGGCTAAGGAAAGCTGGTGGTAGAATCTGTAGTAATACCACCAGGTGCAAGCAGGTACAAGAAAAGACTAATCCAGGGAGGAAAGAAGCAGAAGATAACCATATTACTGGAGAAAAGGCAAACCAAACCAAAACCCAGCTTAGCGAGGAACAAGATAGACCTGAAGTCTAACACACGTATATGCTTTTAATTTATCACAAAGCTGGAATACTATCTGTTTGGCATGCTCAAAATACAAAGGTTTTTCAGAGGTAAATTATCACAGAGCTATGGGACAATGTGTCTCCCTTAATAGATAGCTTTTCTAAGAAATAATGTGTGATTTATAACAAGATATGGACTTTGGGATTATTTTCTATTTCCTGGGTCTGAGCCTTGTATCTCATGATTTGACATGGCTTCCTTAGCGACAAAACATCAATGTGCAAGCTGAAAACAACTGAGCTGTGATGTTTTCCTCATAAGTGAAAACAGAGTCTTTGTATTCCTCTGGTATCCAGTTTCACAAATGCACTCATTGTTTCTGCTTGTTTTCTGCCTGTTGCACTAGAAATACTGAAAATGTAGTGCTGTAGTCTCAGAGCTGTACTTGGGAATCTAAGAGCCCTCATGCCTCAACTCCAAACTTCTGCATGGCTAAGATAGTGTTTCTGTCTGTGTTTTTGCTTTGTTATCTCTGGGAAACACCTTCATGCTCCTTTTAAAGTATACTCAGCTCTCCTAAAGGTCGGGCTGCTTTAGGAGCCAGGATTCCGCCATCGACATCTCTTATCACTGTAGTCTAAATATGATGCTGCACTGGTCACCATAGTAATACCCTGTCACTATGAGTCTTCTGTGCATTTCTCATCATGCAATATTTCTCAAATTTCTTTTTTAAATCTGAGCTGCAGTAAGCTAACCCACAAACGTCTTGGCATGATCACACTATTAATCACTGACATTGCTTTTTAGGAGCCTGGCATCTTGTTTCATCCTGTGTTTGCAGTTTGCTCTTTGGTATTAAAGTTGACTTGTGAGAAGGGAAGAAAGGTGGGATGACAGCTTTACTGCCCTCCAACTCTTGCCCACTCAGGGCTGCAAAAGCTTATGGAAGTTCTATGCCACTGAAATAAACCTGCAGCCTGCAGATCCTCCCCCACATGCTTGGAAATGTGGCACAGATGGAGCTGTACTGTCTGTGGGGATTACATACTGGGGAGAGTGGCTATGCACAAGAACCCTGTCAGTATTTAAACCCACTCACTGGAGACTCATGGGGTGAGTGGGTAGAAAAGAACATGGAGATGAGTTATGATACCCCAGTAATGGGCTGGGTCCTGTCCTGGGCAGGGAAGGATTGAGGTTTACTTCTGACCAGAGAGAGAGATAGAGAAGAACCTCTGGAGAACCACAGTGGAAATGGATTTCCTAGCACCTTTAGAAATACCATAAGTGGGCATGAAAAACAGATTTTTAATGGGCAAAAGACAGTCAGAAAAAAAATCAAACTATATATGTTTTCTGCTTGCACAGAACATGAGTTACAATCTAGGGACACAAAAGGATCAGATCACATTAAATGGAAGTTACTTTTGTCTTTTGCCACTGTTTTCTGCAGGGCTGCTTCTCCACAGCTCCTATGAAGGACACAGTAACTCCTCCATGCTATCCACTTGAAGGCTACTAGCAAATCAGGAAGTGCCAAAAATCTTTGTTGAGATAATTTCTCCTCCTCAAAAGGAGAATCGTGCACTGTTTTGTATTCAAGAGAGCTTCAGGGTTTTCAGTGTCCATCTGGTGTTAGGCATGGGGCTAATGAGGAGGAATTACTTCTGAGGCCACTTATTCAAGTGTAGGTCTCTGAGCTCTTGCAGATTTTTTGATTGCTGTGCTTTTCAAATGATAGTTGAGCACTATATGTATCTCAGATAACATGGTAATTGAGCTGGTACTGTTGACCAAAGAGGCTGGCTGTGGATGGCTGCTCAGTATGCAGATGTCATAATGACACTGAACTTGGAAAGTGAAAAGCACCCATATGGGAACTGTGTGCTGTAGCATGCACCAAATTTTTGAGCTGCCCAGGGTTAAATGAGCCAAGCTGAATTTTTAAATAAATGGGTGTAGATTAACCATTAGATTATTATCTTCAGTAACTGATTAAATTCTAACTCACAGCACTCAACAGAATTGTCTTTGACAGAGATTTGGATTCCCCAGCAGAACCCCTTTCCACTCTTACCCATTCCGTCTCAAAATGAAAGGTCGTCCTGTAGGAATCTGCTGAGGGATTTGTTCATCTCTAAATGAGGGGCATAGAACAGCTGCAACCCTGGCTCAGATGGCCCCAACATTGTTCTCAGTCCATGCCACAGCCTACTGAGCAGTTTGACCAATTCATTAGACTGGAGACAACTGTGAAGATTTGACTTTTTCTTTACATTAATGGAAATTTAATTTAAATGTCTTAGACATAAATTTGAATACAAAATGTTGTATCCTCAGACTTGGTTAGTTGACATTAGTGGCTGGATCTGATTTCAGAGTGCTGGCTAAAGGAGCCATTATAATTGGTGTTTGCCCTATTAAATGCTCACCTTCTCTGAAGTTCTTTACTCTCAGCCTAATAAGGTAGCATTTGAGGTACAAATAATGGAGAAAAATATTAAGAAAGTCCAGATTTCAAAGCAGTACCATGGTTGGTACTTGAGAAGTACTTGTAGTTTTATTTTTTTGTTCTCATAGAAACATGGCATACTTTCATTCAAGCCAAAAACTTAAGGGAACCTAAAAGGGATTTAAGAATGGAAGCAAGGTTCTAACTCAATTTTGCTTCTTATTTTTTAAAAATATATATATAATTAAAGCTCAATGTATTTCAATAGGGACTAAAGGTTTGATTTAAGAAACCACAATAAGATGCCTGACTTCCAGAGTGATTATGCAATGCTTCTTATACTGTACCAATTTGAAATACCCCAAATCATTAATCACTGGTCAATAACATCATCTTCAGAGTTCATAGCAGGGATAAACGTGTTGCTGTTCATGACTGGGAACATTATCAGACTAAGATTCATTAATCAGAGCTGCCTTTTCCTCAAGGAAAATGACAGCTCTTATAAATTTTATCTGTAGTTTTCATATGTGTGGGCGATTTGGCTGACTCATTAATCCAGGCAGAGATTGTTAATCAGTGGATGACTGCTATGTGTGCCACAAAACCATGATTCAGATTTGCTCCTTTATGGGAATGCCTGATTGAAATAATAGTATGTCTTACATTAAGCCGTACCCTTCTCATTTTGATCTTTGTTTTCCTAAGAAAAATGGCTTATGTCTGCCTCCTCCAAATCTTTACTTTCCTTTGCCAATCTCCAAGACATTCAGCAATAAAGCAGTGACCTCAGTCTCTAGCTGTCATGAGTTTTATGATAGCAGGTGGCTGGGTCAAGAGACACTACATCACTGTAGCCCTCTTGATGGAAAGAGCTGCAGTCCTTACTAAAACTGGGAGGAAGAAGGGGTACAGGAGACAGGCCTTCACTTCCTTTGTTAGGCTCAGTGAATGCATCATTGTGGGAAGCTCCTTTGTGGCCAATACAGAAGGAGTTTTAGATACACAATTACAGATCTCCTGCTGAAATGCTTGCCTTTTTTCAGAGAGCTGATTTATTTCTTTGGTTTTGCAGGATCTAGTTCTTCTACAGTTGTGTAGAAGAACTATCCATGTGTGCAGTTACAGAATGGGACACCTACTGTAGAAGTGAAGAGGACTTAGAGGAGGTATTTAGTATTCAAATCTGAGGATTCTCCAGTGTAAACTATTGTAAAAAGTTATGTTAGTCATAAGCCTGAGAGTATTGTAGGCTTTGGTACATGTTGCTGGACATAGCTAACTGCCTTAAATCAGCAATTCATTTACTAAAGCTGTTTAAAAAAAATACGAAAAAGCTCAACTGTGAAATTCCTGGGCTTTGTAGTGGCCGCATTTTAGAAGGCCTACATTCTAAATGTCTTTTCAAAACCTGATATAAATTCACAGCTTCAACTATATCTTAGTTCAATTGTTTTGAAAGTTAGAGGAATGCACTAGTGTCACTTTGAAAATACAATAAATCTAACAAGCCAGGTGGCTTTAGGCCATGGCACATAACCTTGAGACACTGCTATGTAACCTCTTAGGCTCAGTCACAGGTTACACACCAAACAGAAGGGGAGAGATACCCATTTCATTTTGGCTACCAATGCTTTTAACTTACCTGTGAAAGAGAAGTGAGTTTGCCGAATATCTGAGAGTGATAAATGAGAAATTGGCTTTTATGTACACTTACTACATTTTCTGTAAAACTTGAGGAAAAAAAATCCAAATTTCATATGTTCTTTCCTCCACTTGCTCTCTTTGTCGTCTTTCTTCCCTCCTACGGACTTTCAAAGTTTGTTTTATTTTTTTTCTTCCTTCTCTGCAGCATTCTTCTCTCCCTTATTAATTTGTGCTTTGTTTGCCTAGGTGCCTATCTCAGTGTGCCTATCTCCCAGCCTCCTTTCACTCCTCTCACACAGCCCATTGCTTTGCTCCTTGGTCACTCCTCCTCACTCCCTGCAGCCATTAATTTGACAATACTCCATTTCTCAGCTTCCTTGCAGTCTTAATCTGGTCCTTCCTCCTCAGTGTTCTGTGGTTTTGTCCATTCCTTCCATCTTCTTTCCCATCAGTTTCTCATCTTGTTTCCCATCAGCCGAGGCTCCAATGTGCTCCTGACCTCTCTCCAGTGTTCCTATCTTCTTTTTAGTCAGGAAGAGCTCCTTATTTACCCACAGAGAAACCCAGAGCCAATCTGTGGAATTTTTCATTTGTGAAAAACGTTTTTGTGACAAGGTTTCAGTGGAGGGCCCGCAGGTAGACCTTTGTGAAAAGAGGCCACGGCTGCTCCATGCCAGACACACCAGAAGGGCACAGCTAAGCCCTTCAGCCAAGATGGCGGCACCTTAAGAAAGGGCAAAAATGTCCCAAAAGCAAAGAAGGTAATTAAAAAAGCCCTGCAGACACCAAGATCAGTGAAGAAGGAGGAAGAGGAAGTGCTCCAGATGCTGGGGCAGAGATTCCCCTGAAGCCCATGGAGAAGACCATGGTGGAGTAGGTGTGGTTCATGGGAGACACACAATAGAAGAGTCTGTTCCTGAAGAACTATACTCTGTGGGGAAGGCCCACACTGATCCCATGGGAGGAACCCCACACAGGAGCAGGGAGAAAGAACAGCAGGTAGGAACCATCATGGCCCAAACACAACTCCTCTTCCCCATTCCTCTGCATGCCCTTTAGTAGCCTTAACGTTTATGATTTTCACTGAGAAGTCCTCACGGCTGTCTGTGGAAACACTGATGCTTGTCTCCATAGTCAGGAATAAACTGGCAGTAAGTCTTGTGGTTGTGGCAGCTTGTCCACATTGCCTATGGTGTAGCATATTGTAACAGCTCTGGCAAAATTTCTTCAGTAATTTGAAGGTTAGCACGTACACCTCTGGTTGATCAGCCCCAGGCTTCTGTACCCCTTAGGAAAGCATTTGTTTTTCTTTTACATTATCTAGAATATCACTTAGAACAGAGGCCCTAAAAGTGATTTTAATTTTCCTCCTTGTCCTGTGGGTTATGAACTGACCTGTGACAAAACATTTCCATTGGAAACTGTGCTCCCATTCAAAAAGACCAGAAAATGCTTACTCTGCGCAATTACTTTTAAGGCTGAAACTGAAGCATTCCTGAGGAACCTGTTGGAAATTCTACATGTTGGTGAGGGGACAAGAAGAACTTACCAAAGCTCTTGCTGCAACGAACATATTAAATAAACATGAATTTTCCTTCTTTTCAAGTTATTGTACGTATCCAGATGAAAACAGAGCAGAAATCAAACATGAGGAAATAGGAAAGAGACAGGAAGAAAGGAGAAATATTTGAAGTAAATTTCTTGAGGAAGACCAAGTGTGGTATTGGTTTTGAGGTATGCATGGGTGTTTGGCCTGATTTTTAATAATGTCCGTTTGAGTTCATGGAGTGGATTGTAGGAAACCAGTCCATGGTTTGTGTGCAGGACCTAATTTTTTCCAGTGGTGCAGAAAGAAATTGTACAACTATTTAATAATTTAAATATAAACCCCTTCTGCCTAGGGCAAAAGTCTGCAAGGGGTAGCAAATACTGAGATGGTGGACATATGCAGATGAAATATTGGCCACCCCTGCTCTCTAGCTGTCAATCCTGCTTCTGCAGTAGAGGTGATTTCCTCCTTACCAGGGATGGCCATTTGCTTCTGGCCACCAGTTACTAACTGTACTGACACTAACTAGGAAGCTGTTCAGAAAATAGGAAAGTTGTACTGTTCCCATGGCTACTGGGTAGGTACCAACATTTAGTACAATTAAACAATTTCGTCAGGAGAACAACTTCTAAGTTGTCTATACTTAGACATAACCTTGAGCCAGACCTATGAAGAGATTAACTCTATCCCAGCCAAATCAAGGATATTTTTCTCCTAGGTATGGACAGCTTTGTTATCTATCTAAATGTTTGAAGTAATGCTGTTAAATAAAGAGTTGGGCAGATAAAAATATGAGGTCAAATTGTACCAAATTGAAAATCAGACTCCTGTAACTAAACAATATTTAATACTTTCAATAGCATTTATTTTCATCCTGCATTTTTGTTTCATTTTCTTGATGGATTAGGTGATGGAAGGGTTGGTCAATATATAATATTTATTTGTGATAGCTGTTTTCCCCCCATCCTTTGTAGAATGTACCATTTTCTGATTTACAAGTAAAGTGGGAGACACTTTTTGTCTGTGAATGTTAAAACTGGTGTAATTTCTACCTGAGCTCAGGAAAAGAAATAATTTCTGATGCTCTAGTAAACCATTCTTCCTCTTAGAAGTGGCTATTATTAATTGTAATGTTTTGAAGGCGGTGACAGAATCACAATTCCTGTGTACCTGCCCACCAATCCTGCAAAATTCCAAGGATGATACAAATCTCTGGCCCATATTTTTTCAATCTTGCTGAGTCCTTAAAGTTTAAATACTTTCAAAATGTTGTGTAGAACAAAAATGGCATGCGGAATGAGTGATGCTGATTTGACTGGTAGGGTTCAATATGAAGGCAACATATTGTTGTAATTGCCATTATATTGTTAGACTTAAGAATCCAGAATCCAGAATCTCTCCATCTCCCTCTTTTAGAAGTTCCTACACTGTATGTCCTTGTGCCTTTATGCAAACTATGTCAGAGTAATGTTCTGCTACAACAGACAGCCTTTTCCCTCATGTTGACCTAGAAAAGCTTGGAAACCTTTGATCAGAGAGAATGAATGAAAGATCAATCATTCTTCCTCCTCATCTAGCTGAGAGATAGAGGCACAGAAGTAGTAGAGCCGGGATGATAGTCGTGCAAACAGTGAGATTTCAATTTGAGTGTGCCTGTATTGCTGCTTTTCTCTTTCTTTGCTTGGGACAGATTGTCCTTCCTTTGTTGGGTACTTGGCAACCAGAGAACCTTAAATGCAAGTTCTCAAACATGACGGCTGTGCCATCTCTGCAAAAAACAATACAGATTTCTCCCTGCTGGGGTGAAGACTTCCTCTTGCTCCCTGCCTTCTTTGCCAAATCCCCAGAGCCCAGAGGGTTCAGGGAAGGCTCAAACTCTGCCAGGACTTTTTGTTGGACATAGTTCATGGGATGACTGGACCTTCTCCTTAATTACCTCTCACTTGTCCCTGTGTTTTCAGATATTGTTTCTCTTTGAGAAAAAGGAAAAACACTATGCAGTATCAGATGATGGAGAAGTGGAGGAACCAGATAAAGATTTATGAGTAGGTTCTGTTATTATAAAGAGAAATACAGTCCAAACATTTCTAGTGTCAATATCTACAAGAGATTTTCCTTCAATTTGAGATGTCTAAGATTTTCTTTGGACGATTATCCAAAAAAATTGTATCAGTATCTCATCCAAAAGAAATAGGTACTTTGGGGACTTTTACTTATCATTGAATATTTCTCTGTGTGCTAGGTTCCTCCTTCCTGGTATAAACTCTTCCAGGTATATATCACAGAAGCAAGAAACTTGTTCCCCTGTGAGACAGGGTCATGAAGATCAACCAGAAAAAAAATTGATTTACAGTAAAGTGCCTTGCCTTGCCAAGTGCCTCGCCAAGGTGGCTATTTTTCACTGAGTCACATTATCTAACTGAATGTTAAATTATAAAAGGTGTGGGTATAGCTCTTGAAAGGTCCAGGTCACTAGCAAACTGGTTTAATCAAACAGCTTTAGACACTGTGTTTACCTTCATGTATATACACATTTGAACCCTTTTCAGTCCTGGTGGTCTCTGCCTAAAGCTGAGTAGCTCATGTGCTTCTGTGGAGCTTCATGGTAATGAGGTGGTGGTGTTGGTTGTTCCTGCTTTTAAAAAGTCTGTGAGACTCACCTACGTGATGCAGACCCAGATATTTCACGGGATGGTTTGTGACACTTCAGCACAGAACGTCTCATGAAGAGTCCCTGTAGCTCTTTGAACAGTCACAATGGAAAGACCGATCAAGTCCCATCTAAAGCTGCTCGGGACATGGTTTCCCCCTGTGCCTGCAGGTGCAGCCTATTCTTGCCATACTCAAGTCCAGCCATCTGATGCAGATTATCATAAGTTTTTTATAATGGACTATAACTATTTCTTCAGAGTAGGGGGGCTGTTTGTGGCTGTCACAGTATGAATATGCTACTCTCCCAAATGGATATGATCAGAAGGTGAACATATGAATTCCTGAGGTCTTGATGGCAGTAAAGTATTATTTTTGAGCCTTTTTTACTCCCCATGTCTCTCTCCTGATTCCTAGATCAACATACTTCACCTCAAAAGCTGCAGCAGCATTTGGAAACATGTGACTCCAGTACATCTGCTATTGTCACTGATTTGACAAACTTTAGAACATCATCAGGATGTCCCCCTATTTTTCCTGCCACAAGAAACCTGATCATAAATTTGTGAATCCTGTGGTGAACTTTCCTAACTACATGTACAAGTCCATATGAATGAATTATCAGGTGACCACATTTATGGGGTAAAATGCTTTCCAACAGCATACTGGACATGTCCATCTACTTCCAAGATAAATCATTAGTCTCTTTTTCTACCATTGTTAAAAATGCAATACAGAAGCCCTGCAGAGAATTGGAAAGCTTAGTAGGGAAAGTCCAAGCATGCTCAGGACAGGTTTAAAAAGGAGATTGTTAAAGGCCTCAGGAATCCCCACGCCTTGCTGAAGATCACAGCATGGGCTATACTCCCACGGAAAGGAGTATTTGCACTTCAGCAGAAAAGACAATAAGTGATATGGATCAGGATCAGCCAGGATGCCATCGGTTTTCTTGGCCACCTAGGCACAGTCCTGGCTCATGTTCAGCCAGATGTTAGCCAGCACCTCCAGGTCCTTTTCCATCAGGCAGTTTTCGCCACTCTTCCTCAAGCCTGTGGCACTGCATGGGGTTGTTGTTACCCAAAGGCAGGACCCAGCATTTGGCCTTGTTGAACTTCATACAGCTGGCCTCAGCGTATAGATCCGACCTGTCCATATCCCTCTGCAGAGCCTTCCTGTCCTGAGGCAGATCAACACTTCTGCCCAGTTTGGCATCATCTGCAAGATGACTGAAGGGGCACTTGTTCCCTTGTCCAAATCATCAATAAAGATGTTAAACAAGAGTGGCCCCAATACTGAGCCCTGGGGAAAAGTGCTTGCAACCAGCTGCCAGCTGGATGTAAGTCCATTTGCCACCATTCTCTTGGTCCAACTCTTCAGCCAGATATTTACCCAGCCAAGAGGGCACCAATTCAAGCCATGAACAGCCAGTTTCTCCAGGAGAATGCTGCTGGAGACAGCATCAAAGGCTTTTCCAAAGTTCACAGAGACGACATCCGCAGCTTTTCTCTCATCCACTAAGTGGGTCATCCTGTTATACAGGGAGATCAGGTTGGTCAAGCAGGACCTGCCTTTCCCAAGCCTTTGCTGGCTGGGCCTGATTCCCTGGTTGTCCTTTATGTGTTGTGTAATGGCACTCAACATGATCTGCTCCATGTCCTTCCCTGGCACCACTGTCAGACTGACAGGTCTGCAGCTCCCTGGATTGTCTCTCCAGCCCTTCTCGTGGATGGGTGTCACTCTGACTAACTTCCAGTCACCTGGGACCCCCATGGCTAGTCAGGCCTGCTGGTAAATGGTTGAAAATGACTCAGGGATTCCACCAGCTGCCTCAGTACCCTTGGGTGGGTCCCATCTGGTTCTATGGACTTGTATGTGTCTAAGTGGTAAATCAGCACATGCTGGATACTTAAAAATACATTATTTTTATCCCTTTTTCTAAATGTTCTTTTCTCCTGTAGGCTGCTCCTCTTTACAGACTTCTGGTTTACCACCTCTGCTTTTGATTTTGTACAGGTTGTGTGGAAGTGTATCTGAAACTGAATTGCTGGAATTTAAGTACTGATGTTTGTGGTTTGTACACGTGTAGTCAATCAAAAGACTGACCAGTGTTCTCATTAGTGTTCAGTCTGGCATACTAAAGCCAAATTAAAGTTGATGGTCATGAAGAAGTCAGGAAGACAAGCACCAGTCAGTCAGGAAGATAACTTCATCCTCAGTTTTAATGCAATAACTATACATGACAGTCACAGGGACAACACACTGCCTTGCACAATGCAGTAGGCTGCTGGTAACTTTCCTCTTACTGGAGCAAGCTCCATGTTCTGAGAATAAAATATCCAAGATGCAGAATTCCTGTCAACTGAGCAAGAGTTTCTGTTTTGCTTCTCCCTGCTGCCCCCTGCCCTCAGTATAAATTTTATCATTTAAAAGTAAGTATATTGCTGAAGCTTTTGTGTTTAAAACCCAGATCATTAAAGGGATCTAAGCTGTATTTATGTAAGTAATTAGTGGCAAACATTCTTATTTTTTTGAGTCACTAAATCCCTCACTATTTCCACTTTTCTACCTAATGCTCATCTTCGAAGCATTAAGAGGTTTTCTGGTGAGGAAGACTTCATAACCAGAAGTTTCTAGTTGCTAGCTAAGAGTTACATGCTCTGGCAAGAGCATTTATCTTTGATTTACCAGTGGGAATATCTGTAAGACTAGAGATACTCAAACGGCTGGTATTTGCTTTTTACTCTTTTACAAATGATTGCTGAATCAGTTTGTCTCATACAGTTGAGTGGACTTGGCTAAAGAATGAACTTGATTTATTTGACTTTGAGACCAGTGAGAAAATGAAGGATTTTTTTCATGGGAAATAGAAGACCTTGAAAGCCAAGTAACAGTGACAATTGAAGAACTCAAGTGGGTTGGAATAACTGAAGGTATAGTTAAATATCTACCACTTGGATTTAAACCTCTCTGAGTTTTAAAGTATCCT